>JAQIWG010000174.1:0-42229 GCA_034695025.1 Chamaedrilus cognettii | reverse complement strand
TCAGGACAGGAAGGACAAACAGAGAGGCAGACAGACAGAAAGGACAGAAGCGGGGGTGGGGGGTGATGATAAAGTTTTACATTCAGAGAGAAATGCTTATCTGTTCGTAAGCTAAGTTCCTTGACACAAAGTTTCGGTGGAGTTGTAAGTCATATTTATGCCTCATTTGCACCTCTATTATCTTACCTTTCAAAATTGTAACATAGGAAAAATACTTTACATACTGGAGGGGGGATGCATCCCCTGTCATCCCCGAAGTGGAAAGGCTTCTGGTCGGCTCAGCCAGTTGTTGAAGATAGTCTTCGTCTCAAACAGCTTTATTGTCTTGAAGCTAACAATAAGACGTCGTGGTTGATGGTAATTAGCTCACACCAGTAACGGTTTTGCATAAACAACGTTGATTCACATTTGGCATTCGCAGAAAGTTATTCTGACGAGATCGAGCATTCTTCCAGCAATCTATGTGAGCTGCACAGATGCACGTTATCACAAAATGTCATATTGGCCTCAGCGCTCCAAGTTTAGGCCTACGAAATACGCATTATTTAGGTCTATATTTAGGCCTAGGCTACAATCTTCAGACATACGTGCACGCTTGACTTATATAGGCTATAATTTCAGCCCAAAGTACTCTAATATGCCTCTAATAGTAGTTTACCGTAGTCTGTAGCATATGCAATTGTAGCGCATAATATAGCATAGGCCTTAAGTGTATGTTCTAGCTTAGTTTTTGTTATATTGTAGTAACAGGCTATTTATTCTTGTACACATACAATAAACCTACAGTGTATTAAATAAAGAGCGCTGGACTTATGCAGTCATGCACCCTATGGCCTACTACAGGCCCCGTAGGCATACAGCCGCCTAATTTCTGTTTTAGGCGCTCCAGCATCGGAGTATCTATGGATTTTAAAATCTACGGATTATAAATGTATCCTGTATGCTTAATTGTTCATTCTTGATTCATTCATGTACATTCAAGGTTAACGATCAATGTTATATACATGCTATGGGCCTATAGGCCTAATTAGCAGAATTTGCAACTGCAGGCGTAGTCTGAATCATGCCGTCTAACGTCTCGAGTAGCGGCTTCCAGCCGTCAACCCTCCAAAGCGTCCTGCAGTTCCTCGTTCTCATCATCGGCCTCATTGGAATCACCGGCAACATCGTAGTCATAGCCTTCCTCATCGGCTCCAAGACCACTCCTCGCAAATCCAAGAATCTCCTCATCCTCAACCAGCTCGCCGTCGACTTCTACTCCTGCGTCTGTCTGGTCGTCACATACTCCTACAAGATCATCACGATCTACATGCAATCTTCCAACCAGCCTGTGATCCTCTGTTATCTCCTCGGCAGCGAGATGCTGCTGTGGATCGGACTGAATGGGTCGACCACTAGTCTCGTCTTCATCGCAACCGAGCGATACGCCAAGATCGTCCATCCGATGACGCACCGGAAGTACTTTCGCCAGTGGATGACATACGGCAGCGTCATCTTCACGTGGATAAGCGGGATCGTTCTTACCGTTCCCGTTACTCTTGAAACCACCGTCATCCAAAACGGCTTCTGCGACGCTTATCTAGCATGGGACAACTCCGCTGAGCAGACGTTCTTCGGTGGGGTCTATTACGTCATAGACTTCCTCGGCCCCACGGTTTGGTTCGTCTACAGCTACTGGCACATCTCAACCGTTATTCGTGGAAGAGTTCACGTGGCGCAGAACAACACCCCGACACTCAACTCAGATAGGGTCAAGGCGGCGCATCAGGAAAAGATCGCGCGCATGCAGCTGGCCGGCATAAAAACCGTTGTTTTGATCGCGCTGCTGTTTATCGTCTGCTGGACGCCCAATCAAATCTACTTCCTCCTGATGAACATTGGCTACGACTTGAATCAGCTGACTGATGCTTGGTACGGAACGCTGTTTCTGGCGTTTATCACTATCTGCGCGCATCCGTTCATCTACGCCGGGAACATTGAGGGAGTCAAGAATGCCGTCGTGCGGCTTGCGAGGAGGTTTTCTGCACAGACGAGGAAACAAAACTCTACCATCACTCCTGCTGCAGCCGTGTCCGTCATCGCACTCAATGCGCTCGACTACGATCATTAGTTGGAACTAGGCTGTACAGTACAAAATAAAAATGATGATGTTTGACCTTTTGGCTTATCGTATATGCCATAGCTTAGACTGTACAGTTGTATGAAGACCGCAAATGAAATTCGTCTGACTATAGGCCTCTAGCTACAGGCGACGATGATAACTAAGGTAGAATGGGCCTATGTAATGTCATTATGGTCTTTAGATAGGCTATACCGTGTCGCAAAGGTAAACGATTCAAATAAATTCTGCAATAGGGATTATATATAGGGCCTAACTCTCGCACGCAGCAGGCGTGTCTGTCTGTGTCTCGTCTCTGTCTCTGTCTCGTCTCGTCGCGTCTTGTCTCTGTCTCTCTCTGGTTAGCGTCTGTCTCTTTGTTTGCGTATTTTTCAATCGCTGCAATGTTTGCAATCGTTCAAAATAGTTGTTAATCGTAGAGATTATGCCTATTATAACTGTATTGTTATGTCTGTGTGCCCCTAGATTAATTTTTGAGGGAAGTTAAATTGTAGGCCCTAGTGGCCTCTACTGTTAATGTTAAGCCTTTAATCAGCCACTGTGGTTGTTATTTTGTTACTGTTACCGGTGCCAATGTAGGCAAACTATTGGACACTGTTTTCACTTGCTGCATGCTGAAAAATTAGCATTTAATGAGGCCTGCAACGACTCAGTTAGTTGCGACCGACTGGGTGTGACAATTCTATTCTTTTAATGCACAACAAAATTGTAGCAAACCGGCGTGACAGAAATTCCTGGGTTTCGGCGTGATAGAAGTACCTGGGTTTCGGCGTGACAGAAATTCTGTCACGCCGAAATCCAGGAATTTCTGTTACGCCGAAACCCTGCAATTTCTGTCACGCCGAAACCCAGAAATTTCTGTCACGCCGAAACCCAGGAATTTCTGTAACGCCGAAACCCTAGAATTTTTGTCACACCAAAACCCAGGAATTTCTGTCACGCCGAAACCCGAGAATTTCTGTCACGCCGACACCTAGGAATTTCTATCGCGCCAAAACCCAGGAATTGCTGTCACGCCGAAACCCAGGAATTTTTGATAACGCAGGAATCAACATAATATAAATAAGGAAATAATAGGGAAAGCAAATGGATATGCAATCACCATGCCGTTGCATGTATGTAAATAGAACGTCAATTACAGTAGGCCTACATGTAGGCTCATGTCTTGTTTGTCTAACGTTGTTTATGCACCTTTAGCGCTAGATCGAATTGTATACCTGTATGTTGGTTTATGCACTTATAACGGTAGAACCGTTTGTATAAGTGCGCTTATGCACTCTTAGTTTTAGAGAACATCGCAAACAGCTCAAAAATGACAAGCAAAAGTCTCTTTTCTCCTTTTTCTTAATATATTAAGCTCTGAAATTTGACAGTATAATAGAGTACATCGTAATACAACTTTGTGCTATTACAGATCCAAACTTATAAAGTGTGCTTTTATGGACTTTTAGTACTAAACCATCGAGATTGTCTTTTCTAGACTTACATGTAGATAAGAAACCTCGTTTAGCCCATTAGTCGATTCTAACCATGCTTCTAACAAGTAGCTTAGACTACGACAAAACACAAAACACCGAACTTCAACTTATTTTTGATAATAATATATGCCTAGGCCTAAATGGACTACAGACTACTGTAACAGTTGAACTCCTCTCTAGGTACTCTAGGGTTTACAGTCACACTGCAGTGAACAGTTACTGTACTGACCCTATGCTCGTGACTCGCTGCCTGACTGACATGCAATGTTTATCCTCATATAGGCTATCCAGTACACATCTCATTTCACATTTAAAAACGAAACATGCCAAATAACCTTTGGACGATTTTTTTCTCAGAGCTTTGGATTGAAAATCTAGATTTTTAAAAACCATAACTTGTCATAATAATCAGTGATCAATTTTGCCAATGTATTTGTCTCAACTTGTATTACTGGCAATTGGTTGTTACGACTCGCCGTGTCAGCGTAAGTTATGCTGAAAACCCTGCGCAACCCTTCCATCAACCCTAACTGAGCTTCCTCTTTTGAAAAAATTGATAAACCTATTTTTTAAAATTATTTCAGTCTAACACTGACCAAAATTACTTAAGAAGTAACTAAAACTTAGTTATGATAATCCATTCGTTCTGTTGAGTCAAACAACAGATTGCGTGACAGCTTGAGCTACAAAACGTTGTCACACTGATGTTAATGGCGTCCTTAGCAGCGGAAATTAAGGAAAAATGACACATTATTATGTATTCATTAAAACTTCGTTTTGCAAATTATGTATATTTCCCTAACATTAAATAATTGAAAATGAGAATGAAGACTGTTTTATTGATAGTCGCTTTTGTCAAGTGTTATGAAATCTCAGCTCAATCTGCTGGTATGTATTTTGAAGCGCTACTTCTATTTATTTTTGGTTGTTATTAGGCGTAGCCAAATTGACGCGGTAGGCCATAGGCCTAAGCGTCAATCCTGGAGGAATCTGGGCCTTCGATACCATTCATAATTTTGAAATCAATGTCTGGACATGGTCAATGTTTGAGCTTGTGTAGAATTAATGTTATAAACGGAGCCCCCAATATCTTAACTGCTGATTTTGGACCCTGTCCTGCCTATTCACAATTTATTCTGATTCCGTCAGTGGTTAGAGCAGATCGACGACGACGCCTCTAAGGTAGGCCATCTATATAAAAATTGGCATAATCTCGTTAGAGCTGATTTTGATGAACTCTGTAGATATATAATATAACTCTGTATATCTAACTTGATCTAATTCAATTGTAGGTGTTGGAAAGGTGTTCATTGGCTATAATTCGAGCGACGCCTCAGTTCCTTTGACCTTCATGTTCAGCAGCAACTATCAAGAAGATCCATCGAGTTTGGCTATACCGGTCTATGTTATGGTCGTGGACTCTGCAGGGAATCCAGTACAATATGACAACACGGTAAACATGTTTGAAATTCAATATTTTGTCAGGAACGGCCGACCCTGATATGTGTGTGTATATGTAGGTGAGCCTCATATATGCTGTACAACGTTTTGTCCTCTGACGATGCAACAAATGCTAGTGTTTGCTCTTCATTTAATCAATTTTACAGTTTTTCTTCATATGATTTAAATCTAGTCTAATCTAGTTTCATTTTGCCTCTAGATGTATTTTCAGATTTTGGTCTTTTTGTTAAATCTGTTTAATTGTACGAAGTAATTGTTTTGCAATGATAAAAACATCTGAGTGCTTCATTCCTTGTAGTCCGATGGTCTTTAACTTTGAGTACTGGTACCGTACTGTAAAACATGAAATTTTAGCTGCATGGTATTT
The DNA here is from genome assembly GCA_034695025.1 of Chamaedrilus cognettii. Taxonomy (NCBI): domain Eukaryota; kingdom Metazoa; phylum Annelida; class Clitellata; order Enchytraeida; family Enchytraeidae; genus Chamaedrilus; species Chamaedrilus cognettii. The sequence goes on along the minus strand of JAQIWG010000174.1, from coordinate 36,804 downwards.
TGGTGATTTTGCGGCTCACAAATTTAGCTGCAATTAATTTTTGCGCTTTTGAGGATTGCCCATGATATCTTCTACAGTTTTATTTTGTGCGTGTAATTTTCGCAAGTTGTACCAAATTCGCGAAATTTGTCCAAATGACATGCAAGTGAAAATTTCATGAACATATTAAAGTATGTTACAAATGTAATCTATATTGTAACTATATTGTTATTGACTGCATTCAGAAGTCTCAACGACGTTTGGTAATTATATAACTAAGTTGTTGTTGAAAATAGAGTTTTGATGTAGTTGAGCATGGAATGAACTGTAAACTGTATCAAGTGTAAAACACAACTGATTATGATTAAGGTTTTCAGTTGTGATTAATTTTGTGTGTAATTTTGATTTATTATTGCATTAGCCATATTTTTATTGCTGCTTCTGGGTGTAAACTTTTAATTTTAAATAGGCCGACAACTTCATTGGTATTAGGTAGCTTTCACACAATTAAAGTATTCAAAATAGTGCACGCGTCATACTAAAGGTTCAATACGGTAGCTTCTTTGTTTATAGCGTTGAAATAAATTACTTCAATTGTAACGTCACATTGCTGTTACACGCAGAAAAATTGCATATATGCTCTGTTGGTTTATTAAGTGCACATGATCCGTTTTAATCAATGTTGATTTGAATATTAATTCTTTTATTTTTAATTTCACGTAAGACAAATAATTAGCGCATGATTGTTTAGTATGTTAAATACTTGTCTGTGGTTCACTCGATATATGTCGTCTTTAATTTTTTGAGCACATTAACATACTTAAATACAGTTATGATATATTTTGTTAGGAGGGTACCTCAATGACACGCCTGAATAAATAAATGATTTTCATAATATTTTACAGTACAAGTTTCATCCATGTATGTTAGTCGGCACCATTTCAAATGAATTATCTTGTGCTTGTGCATTCTGCTTTGACTACACATGATCTCTATGAAATTAATACTGTGAAAATAAAATAATTCTTTACGTGTAAAAGGATAAAAGCGTAGACTTTTTTGGTAACTACCATACTTGTTGTTATGTGATGTATAGACGATCACCGTCCAGTGTCAGATTCAGCCCGATTCTACTACTGGTTACAGCACTGCGACCTTTACACCCAGTGATATTGACATTATTGACCCAACGGGCATCAACGGCGGTAACGTTAGCTTCAATTTCAGGTACGGTACTGAACGGCTTTATTTGTTGAATAGATGGGTGCTTAAAAATTATATTTAACTGCACTATAAAATGTGAAGTAAAATGGCACAAATGGCACTTTGCATGACTTATGGAGCTGGATGTGCAACGTATCGGTTGTTGTTGGAATAATATATGATTGTAAGGATAAGATTTCAGATTTAAATAAATACTTTGCGTCTGTTTTAGTAGTTATCACTTACATTATCTATGAATATTTTGTGGATCAGTGTTACTGGGTTTGTTGTGTTTATGGTAAAACCTGTATGTATATAATTTTAAGCTCTAGAGTTATATCTAATTATATTACGCAGGAGCGATTCCATGTTGGGGATGACAGGGGATGCATCCCCCCACCAGCATGCAAAGTATTTTTTCCCATGTTAAAATCTTTTAAGGTAAGGGAAAATAGGTGCAAATGAGGCAAAAAAAGTGAATTATCCCCCTCACCGGAAAATAGCAACCTCCGTAATGGGAACTTAGCTCAAGAGCTAAGTTCCCATTACTAAGTTTTTTGCTGTCAAAATTATCTTTCAGCATCCCTCCTCTCGCAAGTTCTGTCCGGGCAGGAAAAAACCTAATTATCCCCCCCACCCACCAACAATTCCTGGAACCACCCCTGGCTATGTATAGCATCTATTTTAAAATCTTGATGCGTAATATATAAATAATTATCCTATGAAGTAGTTCATTCCTAGTTAGTTCCTATGAATTAATCAGTGAAAGATTTCTTATTTAATTGAATATCACACTGATTCGCTTCTAGATTACCTCCATTGGTACTGAAGTAAGTTTATCGTGTACGGTATCTAGACTCTAGCACCTGATATTTATTAAATTTTTGTGATAGTATTATATTTCTCTCTTGAAATGAAGCAAGATTTATAAATTGGGTTGTTGTGTGTCTAACATACAAAATACATTAGTTAGCTGTGTGTTGTTTGAATAATGAAATAACTGATAAAATGTAGCACTAATATCGTTGTACATGGTGTGTTGAATTTTTGATTGAATTTAGCTAAATTAGTTTTTATATGAAAATTGAATTAAGGGTTTGGTTTAACTGTGTTGAATTTGTTGTTGATGGTGTTTCTTTGTGTTTGTAGTGTGGAGTTGAATAGTTAAGCGTATTATTTTAACAACATAAGTTGTTTCATATGTTTCCCTGAACTGATTCAATACTTGTACTGATATTGTAATATTCCGATCTCAAAATGTTGTTTTAACACTTATGTAATATAGTTTTGACTGCAATTTTGAATTTTATTATCCAATTTGGATTGTAGAAATTTATTTGCAATCATCTTAATGAAATCATTTATTAGATTATAATTTTTCAATTGGCTACAGGGTTGGTGTTCTATCATATCTTTTCAAATTATTAAATGTGCTGTTAAATTGCTGTGCAATAAACGACGTAACAGTCCCATATTCACAGTTATCACATAATTACAGAATGAAAACAGAACAAATTTTAACAGTCGTTCTTAGCAGTCATTGTCTATTTTTAAACCATTCTAACTATAACTACTCATCAACTTAGGCCTAAGAATTCCGCCGCAATCATCGACGTCACGACTATCTTACACAGGCCGCCACCACATCTTGCGTAGACCTACGCCTACATCATTCATTTTTATGCGTACCGCTACGCCTACCCGTTTCTAAATAGGCGTAATGATTTAAAAAAACCTTGCTTTAGGCGTACTACGCCTCCTAAAATAAACCCTGATTGTTGACATAAATTCTCATTTACGCAGCTATTCTGATGGAGATATTATGTTTCACGCTGAAAATAGAGTATGGCAATTGATTCTCCTACTGTTATTAAATTTTACTTGCGCTGCAAGTATGCTTTTTGCATGAAAATTGTTTCTCATATAAATGGTCGTTGTGTATAGAGATGTCTCAAGTAGCGTTAACCGTCAGTGATCAGCTAATGAAGTGTTTACTGGTAAGTCAGAGCTATAGTAGTTATTCAGTGCTGTGTATATGTGCTGGTAGTGAGGAGTCGGTAGGCCGCAGCACAGTGCTGCAGTGCTGGAGTGACACCCCCCCTCAGTTCACTAAAGCTTCCTCCATCAGCCCAGCTCTTCCCATCCGGTATAATAGCGCTCTTCAACGACAGTTAAATTCAAGCAATTCTTAACACCACTGGATTTATATTTTTGAATTATGGCCAGATTTGGGCGTGATGAGGTTGTTGCTGTCTTTCCGTTTCAATGTATTTTTCAGTTTTATTTCAGATATTTATTTACATATCCCAATGAAGGATATAATATATAAGCCTTGAAGCCATAATCTACTTTTCTCTTTATTTGCCTTGTCGTATTATGTTGCATGATATTAAGTTCCTGGGGTCTGTTTCTTAGATTTTCCGTAACTTCAAGCCTAAACTTAATCTTAAAAAATGTTTGAAAAAATTAAATCCAACCGCCGACCACCGTGACGTCGTCATTCGGTTTATTGGGAGTGGCGCCGTGGCGGTACGGAGTTTAAAATAACTAAGACTAAAATTTGCATAAGATTTTCTTTAGAACTTCTTAGGACTAAAATTAGCCTAAGAAGTTTTGAGTAACAGGCCCTTGGTGTTGTAGGAAACACATTAGTATCGACATCGTTGATGAATAGAAATGTTTGAGGTATTTATCTTAGCATGCTGTGTGCTGCTTGCAGAGAGTTCATTATAACACCCCCTGCGAAAGTGAACCCATACTTGACTACCTATGGTCTGGGCCAGCCTCTGATGGTGCTATTGAGGTAAGGAACCATGCTACTGAGTTCTTCTTGGATCAATTTTATGTGGTTTTAGTAAACGCGCACAAATATCATGGGCTAACTATCTCAGCTCACACTGTCATCTACTAAGTGATATACGTATGCGTACATGTAGTACATGTGTACACATGTGTACATAAGTGTACATGTCGTCGTGCCAAGCTGTTGGTTTGTTCAGGTATTCCGATAACATACTGAGTCCTATCTAGACCACCAGACACATGATTTAACTTGTTGTATCCTTACGAAGACAATGAGAATACCATCTTCAGTATAGAGCTGTTTAGAAATCTTAAAACATTTATATAGATGTGACGCATTTTGTTTCAGTCAGAATGCTCAGAACGATGTATCGATCACGTGTGGTATGAACTTAAATCGACTTTTTTGATCTTTTTTCCAGAGCTTTAGAATTTCAAACATTGAATTTGACAATTTAGCGTGGTATTATAATCATATCTCATAATCATAGTGATGTCATCTCATAATCTATACATTTAATGTCATGTAGTCATGCGTGTCTAAAATTTGATTCACTTGAAAGCCATTTTACAGCTATAAACGGAACCGTTTCTATGAAACTCTTTGAGAATTTATTGCACAGCATTTACTCCATTTACTCCATTTACTCCATTTACTCCATTTACTCCATATACTCCATTTATATCTTCATTGTGTATAAAAAAAAAATTTTTTACTTGTATTTACTATATTAATTATTAATATATTAATTAAATTCTATCGATTTCTCAATAGAAATTCTCCTATGCAATTTTGTGAGCTATCCTTATTGTATTGCTATGCATTTAAGCTGTCTTCAAATTTGTGAACAATGATTTTAATACATTCATAATTAATGTAGGCCTAATTGCGTTTATTCTGCAAATTCAGATGGAAACGACTTTAATTTCGATTCAGCAGTTACAGTTCACGCCGGAAGCAACGTAGCTCTGGTATGATATTGCATTCGTTTTCGTTTGTACCTCTAATGGCCTTAATTATATTCAATATTGCGTGTATTGGCCTCTGTATGGGACTCTGTATGGGTAAGTTAACGCTTGCTTGTTTATGTTCAAGGTCGGTTTATTACCTATTCTTGAAAGACTGATCTCTCTAAAATTGATATTTTAAATTGAAGCTATTCATGATCTACGTTTATAGGTTTTAACTTCATTTGAAAATTGCGAATAGGCTTGGAGAAAAATATTGGCCGTTCACTTTGTAATGTATTTGTAGTTGTTTCAAATATAATTTTATGCTCTATAATTAATATATAATTAATATATTACTAATTCTATTTTTGCATAGTTTTACATGGATTCAGTTTCCTTTTAAAATGGCGTGTTTGCAGATTACGTATAGCTTACGCGTTAGTGACGTTAACTTTGAAAGCGGTACTTTTAACTGTTCTGGAGTGTCGACGGATAGCTACCAGTTTGTTTCTTCTACCAGCATTGGTGCGTATAATAGCAGTGTTCTATATTTTTAATATTTGTTTTGCAACTCAATTCCGTCTGTAGTGTGGCATTGACATGATTAATTTCGCTCATCAAAAAACAAACTTAACTTGACTCATTTCATTTTTTAAAATAATTCTTTGATGAAACGCGTTGAAGGAGGTGCGCATGGTTTTTAGAGTTGAACTGGAAAAGTCCTTAGCATGGCGGCATGTTGCATGACAAGGGTATTCTTACTTGGATATTGGATGAATACTTGGCATTTGCAGGGAGCAGTGCGACTATTGAGAAGATCTCGGTGGCCAGCACACTTTATCAGAATCCAGCATTGACGACGACAACTCGCATTACAGTTTGTCGACTCTGAGTATCAATCTATCGTCTGATAGCAACAAGGGCCCTTGCATATTTGATTGAGGACTAATTTTGCTTTGAAGTTTTAATTTATCGCTTGTACTGTCAATTGCTGTGTATTGATTAATTTTCCACTGCGAGTGCTTTTTTGAAGTCAGTATTGAATGTAATTTTAGAAAGATCGATTTAGTGTGTTTATTATGTTCCAGTGATTCAATCTAGAAGCGAGAGACTGACTTCTGTACAGTATTTAACACTCTAGAAGAATTTCAAAAATGCAGGATTCTGTACTGATATCTTGCGCATTGTGCATGACTCGTATCAAAATAACCTACATGTATTGTATGTATTATAATTTCCTAAAAATAATAACCTAAAAATCTATAAAGCTCTACAAATTGACGTAACAGCTTGTACTAAATCCAAAATTGTAGGTTTTGATTAAAAAATTTCTCACAAGGGGTTTAAATTGATGTTCGTTGGTGTGTTCACTGTTCAGGCATTTCTGATATTGAATCAGGCGAATACCGCTAGTAGTGCTATTAGCTACACATGTAGCCTCTACAACCTTGACGTCACGCAGACCAGCGAAGCTGCGGATATAATGGCTCAGAACTGTGACTCGTCGACGGGTATTGTCAAGTCGTTTGGTGTCCTCGCTTCTACAATTTATAGTTCTATTTGTGTGATTTCAGTTGCGGAGTTTCTCACTTTGCAACTTGTAAATATGGTTCTACGATTTGTGTAAATTTCTGAACAATTAAAAAACATGCAAAAACAAGTCGCTGCTTTTTATGGCGCTGTTGTTGTGAAGTAATTTTGTTGTACCGTCAACGGTTGAGCGCTGTCATCTATATTAAACAATTTCGTATAATAAGGTTTCATTGTAAAATCTTTCACATCGTGTATTTTTTGTTAATGAATTTATATTTTGTATGAATTTTATGCTAGCATTTTTTTGCTTTTATTTACATAGGGCCGACTGTAGTTCCTCCCTCGACAAATGTCACCACCGGATGGATCTTGGCAAACAGTCTTGTCACGGTACACATACTTGTGGATCTCTTTGTGGAATCTTGCTCTCAAGATTTCAGATTGGCCTTTACTACTGTTCAGTGGCATCTTAAACGGTTCATTAAATGAATTGCCACGTAAATAATTTTTATGGAAATTTTGTAGTCTCGCATGGTTGGCTATAATCTCTTGATATGTCTTTAATTTTTAATGCATGAGGCAGTATTGTTCTGCTTCAGTATTTTAAAATTTAATTGCATTTAACTGGCTTTATACTGTGTTCTTCGAACATTGGTATATTCCAGGAATATTAATTATAAAGTAATTGTACTATTGACTATCGTAATTTTCTTGTGGTATAACTTATCACATATAGGCCTATTCCTTTATTTAGGGTAATTTTTTTGATCGTAGGATACAATGTCACCTGTAGATATCTCCTTTTGCTTTTCCTAAAGCTAACCTCCAAAGTAGGCTGATGATCTTGATGTAGAATATGCTAATTGATATTCTACTCAGAGTGTCGATGTGGTTTCTAAGTGCAGATGCCTCTGGGTTCGTCGTTTGGTGTCGTGGAGCTGTACCGTGTGGGAGCTCTGGTGTCTGTGTACACTGAGGAGCTGCTCGTGCTCCAGTGTTGTGCTCCCAACAATGCTCCTCTTCTCGTCAACAGCTCCTCATCTCTCCTCGCATATGCCTATCTTGAGCCTTCACTGGCCGTCGATTATAGTGCCGGTACAGAGCTTTTTGTTTAGTTTTAGGTTTTTTAAGTTTTGTAACTATCTATATAGCTGCCTCTTTTGAAGTCTATTATGTTAATGTTCATGTTTTCACACAGGTTAGACGTTGTGCGCCCTGATGCGGACTGCTGGAGTTGGGTTTTTATAGCTCCGGATGCCCTTCCTGATGCCAAGTAAATAAATAATTGTCTGGCACGGAGTTAAAACCTTCGGCCCTTCAGCAAACACTTGTGTGTTTGCTGAAGGGTCTCTACCGCATTTGTTTAATAGCTGCCGGCGCCGGGACTTGAACCCAGGTCTCTCGGACTCGCGTCCGACGCCTTAGCCAACAGCACCTACTAATTTCTTTTAAGATTCTGATGAATTATGTTTTAGGTCAGAGTGCATCGTATGCGACGATAAACCCGGCGAGCCCCTACCTGGCCCCCTGTCCTTGTGACGTGACGCCAGGGGGCTGTGACGCAAACTGCTGCTGCGATAAGGTGCATGTCACTGTCACGTCAATACTGATGGGCGATTGCTAGATAAAACAGCATTTCTGTTGGATATTCTGATCTATTGATTTAAGTATTTTGACACCCCTTTTAGTGCTTTTGTAGCGTGTTAAATAAAATAGTTATTCTGTAATTGTGTTTGTACCCTCTGTGCTTATGTCCAAATGTGTTTGTGTCCAACCCCTGCAAGTCGGGGAACTAAGAATTGACCTGCAACCAAGAGCTACCCGGGCGAGTTGTAGAAGGCGACTTAAGAGGGGGGAGCGGTTCTGTGCTCGGTAAAGCCGAGGCCGATGCACAAAACCGGACTGTAATAGTCTTCGTTACTACACACGGTCCTTAAACTCGCGGGGGAAGAAGAAGACATTGTGTTGTCGGAAATCGAGACGGTGCAAATGCTCGTGAAGTTGAGGATTCTAAATAAATGAGAAGTTTTTTGAAGTGGTGATGAGTATTTCACGCTCGTTACAACTATCCGATCTGTTCATTGCGGGCTTGATGACGCTCACACTGCTCAGATTTGACCGAGGCGATTCCGATTGCAAACACCTAACACCAGTTTTGCTGACTTACTGAACCTTGTGGCGTGTATGATTCAGAAAGTCAGCAAAACTGGAGGAGTTGGTGAAATTGGTGTTGATGATTATTACTATTATTTCATATCAAAAATCTTAACTAATTAGGCTAATACCCAGCCAATAGTAAGCCTAAATATACACTAAGCTTAACTGAAACTACTAAATTAACTCCAATCAACTTCCAGTACCTCAACTGCAGGCTAACAATACTAAATCTCCGGAATCTTCCTTGTATGCGACTCCTAGAGTGGGCGGTAGTAGGCGTAGCAGACAAGTTACTTTGACCTCATATAATGCTCACTTACTGAAAGTATTGAGGCGTGCAGCAGAGGTCACTTGGTTATTTTCTTAAACTTTCAGTTGATTAATTAATTGTGAATAAAATAAAATTTTACTAGTGTTGATCAAGCTAGTGCCATAGGCTAGGTAGTACAATGATGCTGCCTACTGCTAGGCTCCATCAGCAAATGCTAAACAAAAATATTCTAACGAAAGTGATAAAGTGAATGAAAGAAATGATAATTGACAACGTTCAGTATGAATATTATTGGCTGATATAGCCAGCAGTGTATTTCTTTTCATGATATTTACTTTATGAAAATATTGCTCGGCATATTGTTGAATTTCAGTCGTGTTCCTCCGGCTCCATTTCCACTTTCAGTTGCATCCCCGGCACGTTCGGAGGCTTCAAGAGCGAGTCTACGCTGCCATACTGCAGCGCAACTGATCTGAACTACGGAGAACAGAACTTTCTGCCCATCACCTGCATCGTGACCAATCACACGGGGTTCTTTGGCTTCGTGATCAAGCAAGGATCGACGGCTGACGCCAACAACAATAGCTATACATTCCAGTGAGCATACTAGAGCTGCTTGATTATTATTATATGATTTCTGACACTTTCCGAGATGCAATAGATAGCCTATTTTAACTCCTATTTTCGATGGCCTATTTTAGCTGACATTAAGGCCAAGTTTTTTCAGCGTGTGTTAAAATTTAGTCCGAGGTCATGACGTCATCGCATCCAATGAACGCTTGATCTATGATTAATTGAATGTCATGTAAAAATGGGTTATATGGCTGGCCCCGACGCCTTTGAAACTACGCAGTAAACTACAAGTATCCCTGTTTGCTATTTTATTTTCTTCCCTCTTGTGTGTGCAAGTTACTACTAATAGCTGTTTGCTTGACCTCGATATTAGTTAATTTGGACCGCTAAACCAAACCGAAGTTGATTCGCACTCAAATCTATGTCGAGCAAGCAGCTGTAAATGAATCGTGAATGAATTTCATTCTTATAGTGGCTTCTTCGACTGTTTCAGACGCACCCAATTCGTTGCACCGGCTGAACCTGGCAGCGGCAATCTTGGCTACATCCAGGGCATCGCCCTCAAGACCGCTGTGAAGACCGCGACTCAGAATAACATCGTTACCAGTACTGGCCAGCTCACGCTGCCTCAGACCTCCCTCAACGGTCAGTGCGCGTGGACTGCACCGGTGAGATACCTCGTTGATGCCAACAGCTCGTGTTCTGTTCGTATTGTGAAGAGTGATAGTACGAGCCCTACATCATGCAGGCCTAATACTCAGCTGGACGCGAGGATGTACGCCTTACCTTCAACGATCAACATCGGAGCGCCGTTTATCCTTCAGCAACCGGGAGACTCGTCGGTCGTAACCACTGTGATCGTCAACTATCTCTGCGACTCGAATCCTTCTGCGAGCTACATCAAGTCAAGTCAAACATACGCGGAAATGGTTCCGCCAGATCAGGCGTTTTATTTCTCTAAATCCTCTACAGGAAGTGCCGGTGATTGCGAGTTTGATGCCGTCACCAGGGCTTACGTGTGCAGCGGGAACGCACCGGGTTCTCCGGGCGTTTCTACTCCACCAGTGTGTTTACCGGATCCATACATTTTCACTCCGCCTCCGTCTCCGAGTGTCAACGGATCGTTTTGCGACAATGTTGTCGTTAAGGTTCTGTACAATTTTACGTGGAGTGGACAGTCGACGTTGTTTCTCAATGCAACAGTTGTTCTTGCAGCGAGCATTCCATTCAACAACGTGACGGGTACTGCTGATTTCAGCCAGGAGTTTCAGGTGGTGTTCAGTGGCGCTAGGAACACGAGCAACAATACGGACAGTGGCAGCAGCAGTTCGATCGTGTATCCATTGTCTGGAAACCCGGGTAGCATTCTGACTTAAAAGTGTAAAATTGCTGCTCTATTTAAATTTCTATGGTTTAGAAACTTCAAAACAAATTATAATGATTACGAATTACATCTTGTTAAATCTATATTTTCATGATAGCCGATTTTCTAATAGATAACTTTATTCAAAATTATCAGGGTACACTAGTGGATAGTCGATAGTTTTGTGAGTTTTGTGTGTGATATTCATGGGATGAAATATACATAATATATATATCGTTCCTTTAATTCAGTTAACATATGCGTTAACATAGACCGTGAATTTCGTGTGACAGGATACATAAAGACTTTGCCCGTCATTACTGGCGTCTTGAACGTCACGGAGAATGGGACTCTAGTGAATGCTGCAAGTGCCGGCAGGCTCTATTTGTGGAACCCGGGTGATTTGTCTGCTGTTTTATTGCTTGGTAGCATGCAAATGATCAATTTCATCGTACCCTAGCGTAATTTATTTAGCGTGAGTTTTTTGTTGATATTCATAACTTCAAGATTTGATGCATGTCCAGTTCACAATTGGATGCAAAAATTGTGCAATTGTGAAGTTTGATTAGAAATTTCTAAGTTCAAGACTGATGATATTTAGTGTGGATTTCATAGTCGTTCCTTTGTTCCCACCTATACCTTTATCTTAGCTTAGGAGACAATTTCACTGCAGCTTTTAACTGCCATTCAAAATAACTCTTTGTTTAGTCCATTTAAATTGATATAAGACGTCATTAAATTAAGATGACTTTATAGATTTGGAGAAAAATTGCTTTCTGTTTAACCTGAATTTAAATTAATCTCTTTTCCTGCGGAAATTTTTCTTTTCTTTTTTTGTGATAAATATTATTGCGATTTTTTTTGAATGGCTGTCATTAAATTCCGTTCCTTAGCAAGAAGTTTGCTTAGCCGGGCGTAAATTTACGTCTATGAAATCCATCCTTAATGTTAAGCTTTATTGTCATATCTCTTACGCAGATATGTTTGTTTATGCTAAAAAGTTCTGCAATTTCAAAGATAAATATATCTGCGTAAGAGATATAATAATAAGGCTTAACATAAAATTTCATCAGTCTTGAATTTAGAAATTCAATTAAAACTTCAATTTAATTTCTAAATGCAAATCAAGTTTGAACGTGTTTTGAGACCAAGGTCAATGTTAAAGAATGAGGATTCTTTTGAGCGTAACAACCCTTGTTATCACACACTCGTGAATAATAATAATAATTAAAACCACCGCCACCGCCACCATTGTGAAAGAATTAAGTTCCGTGAACATTCGTCGCACGCCTTGAGTAAAGGAACCTAGTTTGGCTTTAAATCATGTGACTCACTTGTTGTAAACCCCCTAAAGTTGATGCTCTTGCTGCGTGACCAGATACGTCAGGTTTGTGCGCTGAGGCGGGTAGCTCGACGATCAGGTTCGGAGTCAACTCCGCGACGAGCTGCGTTTTGCGTCTCAACCACACCAGCCTCGCCACGCCCGCTGACTGCGACCAACTCAGGCAAACTACACTAACTGTATTATTTCGCTTCTTCTTGTAGACTTTTATGCTGAACGGTGATGCGGTGAATATTATACGATAGGTATGCGGGTGCGTCCTTATTTGCATAAACTGGTTTTGAGGTGTTTTGCCAGATTGTAATCAGCATACTACAATCATGCACAGTTCCACGTTGTGACTAGGAAATGTATAGAAACAACAAAGTGTGAGCAGTCGGGTCGCAGTCAATTCCACTATTTTTTAATAGTGTTAAATTTTGCTCAAATATAATTATTGAATCTAATTATTGTTTCCTTTCTTCTCATCCAAATTTTAAATCTTTTAAAAAAAAAAAAAAATTTATATCTGCGGAATAGCGGAAAGTGTCCACTCTTTCTGTCTTCTGGCCTCTGGTACTTTATGAATATCTACTACTTCATTTATTATGGCCTAAAAAGTGGTGACGTAATAAATTGACAACCCGAATATAAAGCTGCTTGTATTTATAGGAAGCTGGTGCTGAGTGGACAGGACCTGCTCGTACCGTCAAACGTCATCAGCATGTTCGGAAATACTTCTACGACGACCATTGAAAATTGGGCGACTGTTTGGAGGTAAACTTGCTATCTCTTCAGATCTTTGGTTTATTGAAAGTTTTGTTTGTATCAGTGTCGATTATCAAGCATGACGCTGTTGGCCAATTTAAACGGATCTCTTGAACACGAAGGAGGCTTTAGTCTTGATCTTAGCCTGTGCGTTACAAACATCTTATTCAAAATATATTTAATTTGTATGAAATTTGTTTTAATCGATAAGCGAGGCGTTGTGTTTGTAGTGTTTAAGACATCGTACTTCAAGTCCAGAGGACCTGGGTTCGAGTCCCGGCGCCGGAAACTATGAAACCATGGCGTTACGTTAGTTCAGCATGGCTGTTATACACACAGATGTCGCTAGCTGATAATCATCATCCAGAGTAATTTATTATACTGGTTGGCGACAGGAAGGGCATCCGGCCGTAAAAACCCAGCTCCAATATAAACGTCTAATCTATGTTTACATGGACACGGCGCTACAGGCTTTCCTGTAGCGCATAAGAATGGACGTCAAAAACGATGATTATTATTTTTATGATTATAATCAAGGTTCAATAATCTCTCATCTTCATTTTTCATTACTCCAATTTATGAAAAAGTATAGGGCTTGTGCACATTTGTATGCCCTGCACTAATATTGTTTCATTCTCCAAATATAAAGCGATCAATGCTATTTTAAATGGTTCTATATAGCCCTAGTTCAACGTTTCAAGCCTCGTTTTTTGCAGGCAGGACATGTCGTACCTCGTTTCATCAAACTTTTCCGGGGCATTGAACGTAACGAACGGGAGTTACTACATCAGCGATGTGTCCGGAGTCTGCACAAGCGTCCCCAGCGGCCTCAACATCAACATATTGTACAAGCAGGCCGGACTCGCAAACTATCATCCCATCTACACCATTGTCGGCGCTATGATCAAGTAGGGATTATTAATTACAGTGTACGCGCATAGCGGCATTACGGCGCGCAGTTTGAGTGGAACAATGTCAGTCTGACTGATGCGTTGAACTTAAAAAGTCTTGCCTTACTTTATGCAATGCAGACACATTGCTTCGTAATTGATATCCAGAAAATTTAGGAAATTTTGAGTTTATTACTGTTTAACTCAATTTCTAAAATTTTCTGTTATCAAGTCAATCAAATATCTGTTATCAAATATCAGTTAAGTCTTTTCGAAACGTATAAACTCTTATATATGTACTGCCCACAACTCATTTGGACTAATACTAGATGACATAATTTTGACTGGTTTTAAAGATTTAAGCTGTAGCTATTTTCTCACAGCCGTTTTTTAAACCAAATTTTCTCGTGTCAGTGATAATTGGAGCTAAGATTGGTTGCATCTACACAGTGTCCACATGGATGTGAGCTGTGTCATAAAGGACTGGTGTGTTAGCTACACACTGTCCACATGGATGTGAGCTGTGTCATAAAGGACTGGTGTGTTAGCTACACACTGTCCACATGGATGTGAGCTGTGTCATAAAGGACTGGTGTGTTAGCTACACACTATCCACGTGGGTGTGGGACTGTACGGGAGACAACGCGGCGAGCTGCGACACAGCTTTGAGCGCAGTCCAGAGCTTTACCGTCAGGAGCTCTGTCAACTTCATCGAGATCCCATCGGGCAACGTACCCCCCCCACCCAGCCTGTAAGGGGCCTTCGCATTCTATTGTGAAATTTGTATAGCATTAAGGTTGTCTTTAATGTATTCCCATGTCACAATTTTAAAGTTTTACAATTAATTAAACTCCATTCATCGAAGGCAGTCCCATACGATTCGGTTAACATGTCCTTATGCAGCGCCTAAAGAAACAATTGATATGATTTCCTATGATTTCTGATTCTCATGTTCAATGTAATTCTAACTTCAATAAGATGTATACATGCATAGCTATGACGAGAGTTAAGCTTAGCTCTGATATAACATGTGTAGGTTGTGCCTGCTTCGTCTGAGCAGGCACAATGCAGCCGCTTAGCCTCTAAATATCGCATGAATATAGTCGATTTTTAAGCTTAAGCCTACCCTTTTCAAATCAGGCGTACAATTTGCATCTAACCATCATTTTTGGCGTACTAATAAGTTGCTAATATTAATTCTTGCTGTGACCATTCTAAATGACAATTTTGATAAATTGTCAACAGTTTTTTCCATTACGATGACGCTTTGTAGACTTATGCTCAGTTTTCTCTGATGGACACTGCAGTTACGAGCAGACCAACTCGGTGCCGGCGTACGTGTGTGCGCGCGACAGTTGTTGGTCGCAGACCTTCTACCCCTTCATGGCACTCAACCCTGGCGACAGTCAGCAGCGCACCCTCGCCCTCGGGCTTCTCTTCATTCTCTTCATTCTCTTTGTCGTCGTCATTACCGGCCCCGTCACGGAATGGTAGCGGCAGCGCTTCCGTTAGTTTCTTTTCTTGGCGCCCAGACGCCAAGATCCAGGCGTTTTTTTGTCTTGAGACGCAAGGGTTTTCATTTACTGGCGTCGCAGCCATAAGAGTACAAACACACCAGTGACACTACACATATAAATTTTTTTACTGCAATTGCAGCGACGCCGATAACTTTAAAATGTAGTGTCTAGTGATGCCGAGGGTACGATTTTGTGAAGTCCCGAGACGCTGGGTATGATTTTTGGGCATCCGAGTCAAATACTATGGCGTCATAGACGCCAGTTACTGGAAGCCCTGGGTAGCAGTGGGCCATTGACCCTATCGCTGCCGGTACTTTGGCAGCAGCCAATATAATTCAGCATGACAGTGCGCAATTTAATTAAAATATTGTTAATTGTTACTGCTTCTTTGATGTGGGTGTTTAGTGATTGGATAATTGTCACGTGGTGCGACAATCAAGGAACGTGTGAAAATTATGCAAGCATCGAGTATCTTGTGTATGGTTCTGGACGTGGTCTGACAGTAATTGTGGGCGTGGCCTTACACAGCACAGAGCAGAGCAGATTTTCTATGACGTCATCTATGAAATAGATGACGTCATAGAAGATATATAGATATATATATCATCAAGATAAATAGATCAACTAATTAATATTCCGGCAGTTGGTTGCTGCAAAAATTGCCTTTATATTACTTGACGAATCTAATCATATTTCATTTGAAGCATTATTTGATGCCGCTTTTCAACCGGAAGAAAAGTGCTCATTTTTTGGAGGAAATTTTAAATATGGTGTTACGATGTCTGTTGTTTTATTTAATATTTGAAACTTATAGTTGCTGGTGTGCTGAAAGCTAAATCAAGTGATCTTGAAATTAAAATGTTTGATCATTCTGGCATACTTTACAAAGAAGATACTGATTAATTAATATTGGATGTGATTGGCTGTAAAATAAAAACCAATTTGGCAAAGTTAACTCAAACTTAAATGTCATTTTTATATTATTAATGCAATGAATTTAATAAATAAATTTTTTAAAGTTACTATGGAAATTCAAATCGACATGTCGCGTAGAGACCGACCAAAAGTGCTTTTTTGACTTAAGGCCGTTGCTGTATGTGCGCCGAATGTGATATACTGGTTGTGGCCGTAGTCATAAGTGAGGCCGAAACTGAGGGCCAGGTTCGGCCGAAAGCCGTAGCCAAAACCGAAACGTAGAAGTCAACTATATTTTACGATAGGAACCAAAAGTCCGGCCGGAGCCGAAATTCGGTCGGCCTCTAATGACATGCTGTAGTTTGCTGGGTGCAAGAACTGCAACAGCTGTAAATATGGACTGCAGATATTGACTGTTGCTTATAGATTTGGGGTTTAACCACAGCTATCGACTGCATAGGCCCTACTGCATAGGCCCTCTTCATAGCTGTGAGATTGGTGGCTTTTGTGTTTTAAAAACACATGCCAAGTCTTATTTGGTGCGATTCTCAATGATTAACATTTTGTTAATTTTGTGTCAGTTTAATATGTTACTGCTAATTATTGAAGAATTTCTTTGCGTTTGCTCTTCCATCGTTTAGTGTTATATTGATGGTGTAGTGTAGTCTGCTTTTTGCTCCATTGAGATGGTTTTTACCGAGCAAACGTAATGTAATTTAATATGACATTTTATATGTGAAAAGACGAGTTTACTCTTAAGGATAAATAATCTCTACAATTTTGAAATTTTATTGTAACTTCGACCAATAGAAAAAAAATGACACACAAACTGCTCATACTATTTTGTGTAAGTTTAATTTATTGCATGAATGATGAAAGGTATGACATATTCCACTTTAGATGACAGTTAACATTTTTTTATATTAATTTTTGAGATGCCTGTGCTGACATAACAAGCTACCATGTTTCGTATTAACTTGATACTGTTTATGAACTAGTGTATATACGTAATAAGTGAAATTTGTATGTATTATATTATATTGCGTTTAAAGCATCTAAATGAAAACTGAAAAAGAGAATGTCTATCACAACAAATTACACAATGAGATAAAACACTGAGACTTAGAATATTTACAAAATCTATCAAGCTTAATGCTTTAGGTATATTGTAACAAAAAATACTGTACACAAAATCGTTGTCATGGTATTAAAACTTACTTAACCAACTAGTTATAAAATTGACTGCAAGTATAATTATAAAAAACAGCAAATTCGATGTCACTTTGCAAGGGTGTAAAGAAATACAAAAATTAGGCCATACTATTTTAGTCTGGTTTAAAACGCTGTGATTACCCAAAGCTGCTTCGAGACAGAAAAGTAATTTATGATATACTGTCTCTAAAATACATTTTAAAACAAAGCGTAAATTTTTGGAGCCACGTTACGAGTGGCAATTTGCCTATATCTAAACAATCATTGATGAACCGAACACATGCAGACTCCAACAACTTTCTCTGAAATGTTAGCGTCACAATTATCATTCCTGAATAGAGAACGTTGCCTTCGAAAAAAATCTAAATGATTTATGTTGCAAATTAGTGTCCTACGCTTTCGTGAAAAAGAAAGGATTGCCCAGCTTAACTCCACTTTCATCTTCATTGTGGAACAGGAAGTTCTTCTTGTAGTAGATGATTACATTAAAGATCGTCGTGAAATAGTGCTTTCCAATGAAGTGATGTCCATCGGTCGTTAATACTATCGGAAAATGACGCACTCGATTTTGATGTCGAATGGAAATAACAAAACTTGCAGCCTGCATTCAGAAGAAAAGAGAATTTCTTTTTACAATTATTTTAGCTACGGAAATATATATTGCTGCCATAATATTTGAATGGCTTCGTACAAATTCATACCCATAGTTCATTGTTAGTTTAAGCTTATATCTAAATCAGATCAAGAACATAATGCACATAACGAATATTGTTGAATGTAGTGCCGACCGAATTAGGTTACCATTTTGAATGGTAATGAATTGTAATCATTAGTAATGATTAGTAATGAATAAGTCATGCCAGGCAGACTCACTTCGAATAGTAATGAACGGTAATGAATAGTCACGATCTGTAATGATTGGTAATGAATAGTCATGCCAGGCAGACTTGCTTTCAATAGTAATGAATGGTAATGACTAGTAATGATTAGTAATGATTAGTAATGATTAGCAATCAATTGTCATGCCTCAGACTCGCTGTGAATAGTAATGTATAGTAATGAATAGTAATGAATACTAATGATTAGTAATGAATGGTCATGCCAGGCAGACTTGTCGAGGCTGGCTGCGTGTCGAGGAGGCCAGCGCCATGTTGTTAATGCATTTAAACAACAATAGCTGACTAGGGGTTAAGATATGCGCATTGTTTTAATAACGGAGTTTTAATGCTCACCACAATGGTTATATCAGTTTCCTTATCTAGGCTACACAACACTTAACAATTTATGAATGTGGAATATCTGCAGTGACAGTATACGGCAACAATAGAAATATAGCTCATACAAGATTTGTGCTTTCCCGAACAACGAAATCGCGTTCTTGACCGCAACGCATCAGCTGGTCTTCGCAGATGGTTCTTTCCATCATACCTACCATCCAGGGAGCAGTGTTGGTTGCCACGTTCACCCCACCGGCCGCATTCTAAACAAGCAAATTGTAGCTCAAACTTTAGCTCAGATTTGTTCAATTTTAAATTTTATTATTTAATTAGCGTACTTGAAACTTGAATCATACACTTAAAAATAATCTTCAAAAATTATTATTATTGGCAAGTTTAGTATTAAAGAAGTTAATTGTAGTGCATGGTGTATTGGTGTTCCCAATTTACTAGTGGTCAACAATGTGCGATTAAAAATAACAATGGTAGTAGACAAGTAAAAATGAGCGCATTGAGAACTAATATTAAACAACTACAGCGTACAGAACGCGTACAAAAGTTTGATAGTAACTTATAATTGAGCAAGCAAATTTTGTACGTTAAAACAATTCGTATGATTATAAAAGAATCGATTTACGTGATAAATGCGCCAGTAGCTGGAGGGCACCCATCTGTATAAGTTTCCAAACCGGACACACCACCAGTGACTGCTGCTTGCATAGACCAGCGCACCAAACATTCCCTTCGTGAACGAAACCACTTGATCATCAGAGCCTGTGTAGTCTGCCACGGCCACCACGTAGATAGATTCTGTGTCTTGACAGTGAGCGCGGCACACGTCCGACATCTAAGCATGCGGACAAAAATAGCTATATAATGTTTAAAGTTTGTCAACAAATTTGCTTTTAAAATGCTACAAAAATGCTTTTAACAGGTCAATGAATAACTGCGCAACATAGCAACGCTGTTCAATTGCAATAACAGCTCAACATTGCTATTGAGATTGGCAAATGAAGTGCTTATTCTGTGACTGAGGCGCTTCTAGCAACTTAACGAGATCATATTTGCTAAGCAACAAAAATTTGAACGAAACTGCAATCAAATCTAAATTTTACTCATAGTGGACTTCTATTGTCCCATACAAAATCGCGTTAACCTCTTCCTGACGGGAGTCCAGAAGATCACAACAAGGAGGTAGACCTGATGGCATTGTTGGAATAGCAGAAGATGAATCGCCACTTTCTTGCACTAGTGTCACATTTGAACATTTTAAAGATCAATTACAATCAATTACACGCCTGTTAAATAATAAACATCAAGAATCATCGGAAATCTGCTAACAATGGGCTTCAAAATTAAACTCAAAACATTTTCAATAATATCAGTCCAACATACTTTTGTTGAATTTATTCAGATATCGTCAGTCACTCATGAACATTTAATTACTAAAATGTAATTAATTAATAATTATAAAAATCAAAATAAGCGCGCACTGTGCAGCTCCAAAGTTGGATGAAAGGTATTTGCTTCCTGTTCGCTGACGGCTTGAACTGGCTTAGTTACGTTGTTTTCTTGCGCAATAGAGATTGTCGATTTTCTGCACTTAGACGCTTCTGCAAAAAAACGCCATTGACTGTAGCGGAGTTGTCAGCAATAGTTAGACTCATTGTCTTCAAATATACTGCGAGCCCACATTATTTGGATGCCCATTAGAGATAACAATTCTATACGTGCTGGTCCAAACGTTAATTTTTTACATTAATAAGCTGAAATTAACAAATCATAACACTCATAACTTCAATGTAAAAAACGAAGCGATTTAATGCAAATATTGTCATCAGTTTTTACTAACGCAGACATAGACAGAGAAGTGGGCCGCTCTAAAACGTTAACATTTAATTAATGAGCAAATGGCCTCCCTCTCTCTAGTGCTCTGCCAAACGACAGGTCCCTGGGATCCAAACACCCCACACCTGACGATCCTCCACCATTCTCTTCATGTTTTTATAGGATATTCTATTCAGTAATTCATCAGCCATTCCAGAGCAATGAGACTAATCAGCAAATCCTAAAAATGACCTAAATTATGATAAAAAGAAGAGATTTAATGTAATAGATCGCTCTAAATACATACAACCAGACATAGGCTACGCTCTAAAAAATTAATAGAGTACTATATTCGTTTCTATACTACAAATTAGCAATCATACCTGGGCTACAAACTTGCAAAATGTCTGAGGGCAACCAGCCTTCGATGGGTATCACGTCTGGCTTGTTAGCCACCAATGTACACAGCATCCGACTCTCTGACTCGCATTGTACCTGAACAAAATAGGATACTTTTACCGAGTTTTTGCCACATTAAATATTTTAAAATTAGTTTAAAACAAAAACCAATATGTCAACATCGTATAAAAAATTCATCAAGAAGGCTATTGCTTGAAAAACAGTGCGAACAATGCGGACGATATTTTAGAAATAGTAACTAGCGCAGCTGCGAGGAATTCGCTAATTTTTCACACAATTATGAGACATTCTCAAAATTGATTCAAATAATGTCATGTTTGCTTCAATTATCTTTTCTTTATTTTTTGTAATCAATTTTTAACCTGGTACTTTGTTACCAGGACTCTTAGAAACCAGCAAATGTCAAGGATAGATCGGTGATCAAAACAAAATTAATCTGAACAATCATGTGCATGTGCATTGTTGTGAATACATTTCGTATACAAAGATTAATCAATTTTTCACACTAAATTTAAAAACACAACTTATAGACCTACTGAGCCAATATTTGTGAGGATATATTATCAAGGACTATCATTGATAGACAACACGTGATGATAATCTAAGTCAATATAATTATCACACATTTAAAATACAATATATCAACTGGGTTTCGCTAGTTAGCCTACTAGGCTACTAATGCAGCGCGATAAAAAGACTCAACGCTGTCAAATCAACTCCTCTAGAACAGGATCTAAACGTTTTTCATTGTAGCATACTGAACATAGGAATATTGTTCTGTGATACAAGATCCAGCAATATACACCCATCAGATGCACACTGTTATGCAATATCGACATGCAGGGCTTGATCTGCCAGTCGCCAAAATCGCCAAAAAATTACTTTTTGAGCAGTTGACAATTTTTTTTTCCATTTGGCAAAAGCACGTGGCAAATTCTTTATTCATCCTCCTTTCTTAGAAGCTCAAATACTGGCTCTATGGTAATGAACAGAGCAATAAATTTGATATATTCCAGCGCACCCGAAGGGAACAAATGCTACATAAATTTGGCGAAAGAAAGTATGGCCTGGCGAAAAAGCCTCTTGGTGAATTTTGGGTTAAATTTTATCAAGACCCAGATCAGGCCCTGTACGACATGAATAATACAATTTAAAACTAAATATTTCTATAACATTATAGGGCCTAACAAATACAAATAGCATATTAGTACCTGCACTATATCTCCTTCCTTAACGGTTAAGCCTTGACTATGGGCCATATTTGGAACATAACCTTTAAGAACACGGTAAAAACGTCTGTTCTGCGAATTTTTTCTTCGTTGAGCCTAGAAACACAAGCAATGGCATATAAATTCTATAGTAGGCTGCAACAATATAACTGAGTTGTTACTTGCTCAAGTCTTCAAGATCTTCAAAGTTACATAAAGTCAATTTTGCACAATGTATATTGCGTATCGATGAATTAGATTCTACCGTGAAATTGCAGCACTATGCTGCAGCCTATAATTATAACAGAAAGCAAAGTTAGGCCCACCTACAGATTATCAAAATATAGATATATTTATATTCCTGTATCAATTCTCATAGCTATAACCAAGATAAATATAAACAACCTTTTGACTGCTTCGTGAAGCAACTACCGTTAAGCATTAATTTAGCTACAGATCTGACAGAATCTTCAAAGAAAAAGTTTATAATTTCTCCTATATGACTTCGGTTCACTCACTTCAGCATCAACAATGGTCGAATTTTCATACACCTGAGTTCCTTCACTGGATACCACATCTTCAATGCGGTCCTGCGATTCGTCGATTGCTTCATCAGCAACGGGAATGTGGCCGTCGATTTCATCAGTGGAATTCTGTAGTAGATGCAGTAGATATGACCAAATTCTATCAAAATAATTTTTAATATATAGCCAAACGGTCGAATATCAAATAATCATTAATCAAATATTCAAATCAACAAAATAAAGTCCCTAAACAAAATAGGCCAAGACTAAGACAAAAATATTAAAAGTAAAACCTACTTCTTTCAAGTCCTCATCTATCAGAGAAAAATACATCCCTGCAACATGAAATTACAGCAAAAGGAAGAAGGCAAGGCCAATAAGAGCTAAATGCTAGTGTAATTGACCCTACGTCGTTTTCTGATGACCATTGCACATTATTCAAAAACCCTAACATTAAAAAAACCTAATTTGTTTTCATGTTATTTTATGGCACTTCTAAAAACTCATAAATACAGTAATCTCACTGCATACTTCAGGTGTTGGTGCAGTGGATGTAGGAGTAGCAGTTTGATCAACCACAACGAACTGTTCGTTGTCCACAATCCTTGGTCTTGGAACAGCTCGGTTGGCGTGCAGTGTCTCAGCCCTTTAACAATATTTTAGGAGACTATTTTGAAGAAATTTTTGAATAGAACCTTGCAGATAAATACAAAGAGGCCAAGATTACCCTGCAAGACTACAACATAAATATTTGAAATAGAGATATTTTGAAGATAATTTCAACTAAGCAACAGAACAGAGAAAAAAGCAAAATATAAAGTAGCTTACCAATTATTCCATAGAGCATCAATTTTGCAGTATAACAATCATAATACTATTCTAATCAAATCAATGAACTTAAATACTATTTATTTAATTTTTTATTTTTGGAGGGGACTTATATTAACTGCATTCCCGGGGGACTTCTATTAAGATTACTTAAATATTAAATAAAAATTATTTCATTTCAAAATTCCAAAGAATAAGCTAGGCTTACCGTCCACTTGTTGCTGTTGTTGCAAGTCAGAACATGATATAATACTGCAATATTACTGATGCTAAACAGCATCAACATATTTAAGATGACAAATTTTTTATCATTTTGTGAACAGAGTTCTAAAAAACAAAAAAAAATTCTAGTACATGCATCAAATACGCTTACTTAACAGGTGATCCTTGGACCAATTCTGAATCTATTTCTGCATATAGGGTGGATGATGGTAGCGTACATCTTCGAGACAGTTGTTCATTCGCGCTGTAACACACATTATGGTATCCAATCTAAAAGTACATTCAGACGTTTGTCCTTAAAATATGACAGGTTGCTTGGGAAATATTTGCATCAAAAATGTAACACTCAACTACATAGCCTGTGCTCAGATGCATGAATGTGTTCTGAGATGAAGATTGAGATTGAATTCAATCAGAGTTCGTGAACCATTGATTAGATTTTTATAATATATTGAATTTTTCATTGATGAATAATACTGAATAGCATTGAGGAACAACATGCTGTGCGTTATCAATCTGTAGGCCTAGCTCACTCTCGATCTTCATCACCACATACATTCACAACTTCAAGTAACTGAGTTTCGTACCTTATAGAGTGCAGAAATGAAGAAATTTCATGTAATATTTTTCAAGTCACATGTTTGCAAAGTTGTTATGAAGCACCGTCAGATTTACCCACCTTGCCAATTCAAGATCAGCATATCGGAGTTCAGACTTCTTCTTAGCGCTCTGCTTGTTAACTTGAGCGTAGACAGCAACAGCAGGCGAGCCATCAACTGCCCTGTTACGCAAGGAATAATAGTTGCTCTATCAATGCACAAGAACAATGTTACACTCACACACATTATTTCTGATAGCCCATCATGATCATCGTATTCTTAGACACATCATTTTCGAAACAGAGTACTATGAATAAGGCCCAGTTGCTCAATCGAGAGTTATTTGGTTTTAAATAATGATAGAACAAAAGTGACGTCACGATCCAATCAGATCGCGCAAATTAGATCCCGGATTGTTTGAATAACATGCCAATATTGGGGAGTTATTCAAACAATCCTGGATCATTCAACTATGGTTCAAATAACTCTCTATTGAACAACTGGGCCTAATTGATCAAATTTTTAAAAAATGAGTATGTCTTTTTTTATGTCTACTACAAAAACGTTCACATTATTTAATTTGATGACATATGTTATTTAATGTAATGCTATAGATGGTATTTGATTGTGTACATAATAAAAACAATAAAACCATTCAAGATAACATTGATAAATTAGCAGACATTAAAATTGTATTGCTCCACAATAAAATTGTGTTGCTCGAGGGTTGAAGATATAGAGCTCATCCAGACTCACTGTGATTGGTGGCTAGGAGGAACAACGTCCGCCTTAATCAACTTGTTCCTGGGTTCGGGAGCCACATCGTGAGCCCAGTTATCGCTGATTTCCGCATAAACTCCTAATTCTGAGCAAATTGAAACAAAAGCACTTAATTATGAAAATCAACCAAATTCACACTTGGTATTTCTGAAACTACTATGGTTTTTAAAATGTTTAATCACCAATTCTATACAAAATTACTGGATCCAGCTTGTTAATTGAGTCTCTTGTTTCAAGAACTGTTTATCTGCGTCTGTTATTTCAACAACTTAACTCCTACCACCCGACATTAAGGCATAATGTTACCGGGTACCGAGCCTCAGAAGTACAAGCCATTGTCTCATAATTAGCAATAGCATTTCTAGTACCTTGGATTTCATTTAAAATATTAATGTTGCAACAACCTTAAATCTATCATATCAATGCACAATGCACATCATGTGCATGCACCTTCGCTTCTTGCATGATAAATTTTGACACAGAGAGATTTTAATTGCAAACCGGCAGAGGAATCTAGAGGGGCTGAGGACACCGGAGAGCCAATACCTTCTCTTTGCTTCAACAATGATTGGTCATTTGATGATCTGAAATAGACATACATGGTGATTGGTGAACCATAAAACATGCCCCCTCACACTTCAAAATCACATACAACTCGTTATACGCATATGTTATTCAACTTGAATAAATTTAAACAGTTCAAGATTAAATATAATGTAGTACTTAAACCATTTAATGTAGTACTTAAACCATTAAATAAAATCATCGACACATAAACGGCTCATGGATTAAGATAGTACTTGAACCAATAAACCATAGATTCCTAAAGAGCATTCTGAGCATACATTCAGGCTTTTTTGTGTCTGGTTGTACAGGCACAATAAGGTTTGCAGTGCATGCAGGGCCGGTTCCAGCCTCTGCAAAGTGGGGGGCCTGGCTAAATTTCTGAATGGGTCACCATTCGCAGCTTTATCCTTCATATAATCAACTGGGGTGGCCAGAATAAAACTGGAGGGCGCAGGCCCCCCTGGTCGCTCAATACATAGCGTCGGGCCTGGGTGTATGCTCACAGTGCTCTTTATGAATCCAAACATTCCTGAAAACACATACACGTACTCCATAGGCTACCATGTGAAAACAATGATTAGACTTTTTTTGGGACAACCGTGAATATTAACTTCATCTATTGGTAGGCTTTTACATGCATTACTAATTGAGAATGGATTCCATGTTCATAGAAAATCAATTATGCTCAACTAAATGCCTTCATGATTGGACAATATCGTAAATCTAGTAAAAAATTAAAAAATGACTTACGATCGATGAGTTTCTCAAATAAAAATTATATATAGGACACTTAGGGAAGCTTACAAAATGACCAAATAATTCGTTAACTATGCGTATTTGCATCGGGATCGCGAGTTTCGTGTGGCTTACTGCACACTTCACAGTGTATTAATTTTTGTCATGAATTTCTAATTTAAAAACAGAAGTTAGTGTGCTAAATAGAAAATTGACTTACGCCACATGGGAACTTTTTGCTCGCTCACAATTTGCAAAAAATTCCAACACAAAATCTCGTTTGCCTTTAACTTCAGGAAGCTTTAGCATTTGCTGCAAAGATATCAATAGATGGGTATATTAGCATTTTTCAAACTTTAAGCAAATGAATAATAAATAAATTAATAGTAGAGATACATACTAGGCATTCTTAAATAATTATTTCATTAGCATAAATGCTAACAGTAATAAATCTTGCAACGAGTTGGCCTACAAAGATATCAAATTCAATAATCTGCGTAAGCTATACCAAATTCAATAAAAATGTCACATCAAAGACCTGAAAACCCAATATTGTGACCTTTATAAGAAATATGCTGTAAAACATGAAATTTTCGCGCGCATGTAATTTTGTCGAATTTCGCGAACTGGGAAAATTTACCAAAATTACATGCAGTGAAATAAAGCTGCAGAAGCTGTATTATTATATATTATGGGCAATCCCCAAAAACGCGAAAATTAAGTGCAGCAACATTTCTGAGTCAAATCCATCAAAATAACATGCAGCAAAAAATATTATGTTTTGTACAGTGGTAGCTGAGTGATTTTAGCATTTAATGTTACAAGAAAATTAATTATCTTCAACATAAACCTGACAAAACTCGTCAATGGCCCTTCTGTTCTTCTCCTCTTTCTTTGCAGCACTTTTGAGCTCAAAACGCTTAGCAGCTGCAAAATAAAAGAGCTATTACACAAATTTGTACGAACACTTTCCAGCTCCACAATAACAATGATGTAGCCTATTGATAATCAGGATCAAGCCTGATAGTTTATGGCTGAATTAGCTAAACTAGCTGGCTAATTTATATCCCACAAACTCTCAGTTTCAAGTCAGGACTTGAAAGAGAAATTGCCTTTGAGCTAAAGACTCTGTCATCACGCTGTTGAAATACTGGTGACCCTGCACTTGATTTAGTCCACTCAAGCTTGGCAAACAGGAACGGCGTATTAGTCCTGCATTATTAACCGCAACATATGGGCATTCTATTATTATTTAAGTTAACCAACTATTGATATTGTCCAGAGTAGCATCAAGTACGATAAGTTTGCAGTATGATATGAATAGCATATCAATAGTAATTCAGTGTTCGCTCAAATTACAAGTAACTTCATGCCTGGTAGCTCTGGTATGGAAACATCACAACGCTCTGTGTAGACCTCTTGCTTTAGCCTGTTCTGTTCACAAAATTGACTTCAGATGAATCATTTAATAATTTCATAATTGAATTGTGTAAGCAGCATTTTCGTTTTCTTTTAGAAACTTTAGATCCTAGTGATGACAAACAGGGTTATGCTACCTAGCCTCAGCAAGAACTAAGCCGATGAAAAACGTCAAAATCTTAAAAAGCAGCAAAATAAATATTATACAAAATAATATGTTTTCCAGAAGCTGACTTGTAGTCTAAGAAAGTTATAAAGTCAACCAAAATAATGTATTGTGGATGGCGATAACATAATCATGTCATAATTAGGCTCTATCATCACCACAAAGATGCAGCATCTTGCTGTAAACTAATCAAAATTCTTATCAATTTCTTATCAAAATAATTATTCTTATCAATGAATAAAAAAAATAGAAACTTACTCTAAAATCCTGCAATGAAGAACTAGTCTTTTCTACTTCAGATGTTGTGCCATCAGACCAATTGACGATAAATGAATACACCTGTTAAGAACGAAAATATTATTGTAAATATTACATAAATTTTCAACAAATGATATCACCTGATTGCAATCTTTAAGTAAAGTGCGCAATAGTGTAGCACATAAATTTTCAAATTACGAAACTTAATGAAAAATGACTCTCTGATCATGACACAAGCTATAAAAGCATCTACATATCAATAAATGACAATGAGCACAAAATCAAATAGAGTTGAAAAAGAATTTCAGATGGATGCAACAACTGAATATTTTTGTTAGAGGCATGCCGAAACAATAATGTCTCAACTTGGTTCTAATTCCCAATAATACAACTCAATCATTGGCTCATATAATATGAAATAAAGATTCATATAAACAATTGTTCATTAATTGCAGTTATCAGTAAACTGGTCAAGCCAATACCTCATTAATGCCAACACCAGCACTGCAATGGTAGGCTAACACTGTTGGTCAACATCCTTGTGCTTAAATAAAAAGCAAATGTGCTTCTTGAAATACTGAATGCTTGTATACATGGACGTTTACATTGGTGGACGAGTTAGATGATCATTGGTGGCCTCAATCTTTTGCTTGCTTTCAACCCAATTAACGTCCACATTTTGTCAAAGTTAGGCCTCGAGATTAAGTTGATAGTCAACCCCTAGTCGGATATTTTGGTTAAAATGCACTTTGCGACTTTGTGACTTTGCGACTTTGCGGCTGCAACTTTGCGACTTTCACGACTGCGACTTTGCGACTTTGCATAGCAAAGCATCCACTCCAGCCTCCTCCTCGACACTCAGGAGCCTCGACGAGTCTCTCTGGCATGGCGCTATTTTGAAGCCATTTTGATCAGTTTTCTTCACTATAATGCAGCAAAGTCAATGAATTTAATAGCGTATATGACATTCTAGCCTATACCAGTGCAAGTAGGCGCATATGCTCGCTAGCTAGCGTGTGCTAGGATAATGGAATTGTAAATAATTCACAGAACGTAGGATTCGGTGAACAGAGACTGGACTGGGTCTACTGTAACAGATGAGGATGCACCTGAAATTGTGTATGTTGTCAGAATATATACAGTAGTCATAGGACATATTGTAGTCTATACAGTAGTCACAATAATGTCTGAAAACAATTACGTGTGATCTGGGCAGAAATCACTCAATCTCCTTCATAGTCTGCATATTACACATTGGTTGAATTAGCATTCACTCTGCACTTCAAACATTATGACAAATTATAATTCAAAATACATACCTGCTGCTTTTCATGCTTTTTATTTTCCACCACGCGTTTCTCGATTTTACTACATCTGACATTGACGACATGTCTGGTGCTTGATGCCATCTTTGAGATTACAGATTTGAAATCACAAAATCAATTTGTAATATGAGTTACAAATTGATACCAATCCTACATCGCAACGCAACAAATCTCGACGCGATTCAACATCATTCAACATTAAGCAATAGGCTTAAATCAACAGGCTTAGCATGCTACCTACTGCTAGCCCGATCCTATCATGTGGCCTAATCCAATGAGCCAATACTTCCAAAACATCGAAAGAAATATACTACTACAGGGTATTTACAGACTTGGACTGGGCCCATTGTAATCTAGCTAGCTATTACGGCCTGGCCCTATGCCATTTCATTTTTGCTGTAGCCTAGCCTACATCATGCTGCACACAACACGTAGCAGGACAAAGCGCGGTGATCAATTTACCCTCAGGACGACTGTAATTATAATGAGGTTGGTAATTACGTGTATGCCTAGGCCTACATGTAACTACCAGCGCCTACAGTCACTGTAGTATAGTGAGCACAGTGACTGTAGGCGTAACAGTGTAGGCCTACTCTGCACAGAAATGTTTTTTCCACAGGCCTAGGCCTGTAACTATATTGCCGGTGTCACCGGCTGCCGCAAAAGCGAAATGAAGTCTTCGCTTTTATTTTTGGCTCTGTCGTGAGATTTTTATAACATAGTCTACTGAAATGATTCATTGCTAATGATAACTGATAAGCATGCTAATGAAGTAGGCATATATCCTTTTCGAAATGTTCGAGCACTTCTCGTCATCAAACGTAGGCTACTCTGATCCCTGGATAGTATCGCAAACTGGTGTTCCTCACCTTCTTTGTAAAAAATGAAGTGTTGCTCGTATACAGAAAGATTCAGAACCCGTCTTGCAGTCACACCCACACCAATCACTGATTGAATCGAGGAATATTACTTTTGTTGTGTGATATAGGCTACATATACATGTAGGTATACGCCCTTGTTATACAATACAGACCTAGTTACATAGGCTACAATCTAAGTTTGAGAGGCAGTGAAGATGCGTTATGGTAATCGACAGACTGTAGGCTAACAGTAATTTATTTGTAATTAAATAATTACTAACCAGGAACATTAGGCCAGGCTATACTTAATTTTATGATCTAAAAAATCTCACATCCTTATGCGCGTTATATGATTATATTGTTGGGCCTATTTACATAGCAGCTATAACATTTTATTGAACAAAATTATAAGAATTTAATTCAAATGTGATTATCATTTTAAGACTCAGGCGATAGCATGAGCAGAAAAATGCAGAAACAGTGCGAAAACAAGTTGGTAGGTACATTAATCAGCCATCACGAGTTAGGCTACTGAGAATACTGTTTTTTTTAAATAAGAAAACTGTGATTATGTAAAACGCTATAGGCTACAAAATGGACAAATGACCCAGAATAATAGCAGGCATGCATGCATTGTATTTATAATCTATTCTACATGCTGCATAATGATATACATTAAAAAAGCATCGAGCAGCAAATTTGTAACTAGACAATAATTGATAGCAATAGGCTTTCGCGATTATCAATGTAAAATAAGAATATCACAGATTAAAAAAATTCTATGAATAATAGCAAGGATGATAATGGGTGATAATGATAATAAATGCTGAGTAAATTAAAAGAACAGTTTGTTTATCATAGATAGGCCAAGGCTAGATAAAGAACACGCAAGCTTGATCACAAGTACTCAACTAATATTAGCATAGGGCCTAGACATGATACACAAAACATAGTAATGATGGCATAGCCTACACTGGTTTTATGCGTAGCCTATATATAAGTCATTCATATAATCTCTAATCTCACAGAGCAATTTTAAATTATGGTTTATAAGACTGAATCGATTCCTAATAAATTTAACAGCATTCTGATTTAATAAAAGCTGTGCTGTTATTATTTCATCGACAAGTTTAATTACTTAGGGGAGCTGAAGTCAGAAATTAATTCTTGTTCGTTTATCTTCCTCCAATTTTATCCCTATTTCGTCCAGATCACAATCACAGTCAGAATTTGGTTTCTGGATGAAAGGCAACCACTCCTTGTCGATCGTGGTATTGCTCGCGTCAGCCATCGTTTCTGTAATATTACGACAAAGAACGACGGTTTCTACACCTGCAACGCCTGTATCTACAGATATTTCACTTGCGATCAGCTCCGTTGTAATCGTATTTTCGACAGCGTCAAGTAAATTGTCAGCAGCGTCTGTTAAACTTTCAGTATCGTCTAAATAATGCAGAACATTCGGAGTATCTGCGGCTAGGGTGCGCTCAAAAAGTTCAACTGCACATTCAGATACAACATCGCTACATATCTCTGTCGTATCGGCAGCATTGCTTATCGAGGAAGCCTCTTCATTGACTGCATTATTATGCTTAGATAAGGACACATCATCAACCACACGAACATTTGTAAAATTTACTTTACAGTCGGGAACACGGAAAATAACTGCGGTATTTGAATCACCTGATTTTGTTAAGTCCGTACCTGCTTGAACAGAGCGACACTCCAAAATAACCCTTGCTTCCGTACAATTTATAGCACCGGAAACATCATCCTCAGTTCTACATTCAGCTTTCACGTCAGTGCTGACTTCCACAGAAATATCTTCAGCGTCTTCGCTTTTATTTACCGCTTCTGTTGTGAAAGCTTGAGCATCTGAAATGTCTGCGATGCTCAAGTCATTCGCAATGGTCGATAACATTATAGCGTTTGCTTCATCTGCAGCGCCGAATGGCACAGCCGTCATGCTCGGCATGGCTTCAATACCAACTTCCATTTCATCTGCAATGCCCGATATCCCTGCAGTATTTGTATCAGGAACGCCCGATACACCAGCCATATTTGTTTCAGCAACGCCCGATACTGCTGCAGTATTTGTATCAGCAACGCCCGATACCCCAGTCATAGTTGTATCGCCCGACACCTCAGCCATATTTGTATCAACAACGCCGGACATCAAATTAATATACAAGTAACCTGCAGAACTTTCAATGTCTATATTATGCAAGAAATCTCTGTCGGTGTCGCCTGAACAATTCACACCGCTAACTGAAGCGTCCCCATTTCTTTTGGCGTTGAAAAAGTCTAAATCACAGCTATCCATGGGAACATCAGACGCTGAGTCTCCATCAACGGCCTGCGTCATGATGGAATCTTCTGGAAGTCCAAGCACAGAGCCGCCCTCTGCCCTGCTGTCACGCTGGTCCTCTGCTGCCTGCAGCAGCAGCTGTTGATCAGCCTGCTGCTGCTGCTGCTGCTGCTGCTGCTGCTGTCGTCTCTGTTCCTCTGTCTGCCCGCTCGGCTGATCAGCAGAAGCAAAGATAGAATGTTGCGTGGGGGTGAACTCGCTCGACTTGGGCAGCCATGCGTGCTCAGGGCAGTGACTGGTAAACATAGCAAACTTTATGAACAGCATATCATTTAGAAATTTATAGCTTAGAGATAATTTAAGATTTTAAAAAGCAGCTGGGCTTAACAACAATGTTAATGCAAAACAAAAGCATCCAAAAAGATAACAGATAATTATGTCACGCGTAATGCATGTCAATAAAAAAACCAAGCCCGCATTTGAAACTTAATACTTAATTGGTTTTGTTGCATCATAGTGACGAAAAATTATGAAAAAGGCTTCAAAATAGCGCCATGCCAGACAGACTCGTCGAGGCTCGCTTCGTGTCGAGGAGGAGGCTGGAGTGGATGCTTTGCTAAGCAGTCGCAAAGTTGCAGTCGTAAAGTCACAAAGTTGCAGTCGCAAAGTCGCAAAGGCGCAAAGCGGCAATTCTGCAAAGTCGCAAAGTGCATTTTAACTAAAAGATGGGTTAATGTTAGAGCATATTTTTAGATAAAAATTTGACTTAAAACTACATAATTTCTTTGCGATTGCGTCACGTTGCGTGTACATCAAAGCAAAAAATTCTACATGTGCAGTAGTTTTTCAATGTTATTCACATATGAAAATTTACAGAAGATGGGTATCCAGAAGTTGGTGAAACCAAAACAACTAGGCCAGACCTGTTAGACAACAGTCCCCAAATGTCAAAGGAGGAGTGGAGAGGGCCTGACTACAATTTGCAACGTTCGCCATCTTCAGCTTACAACATAGGCTTACTTTGAAATGATAAACTACGGAATAATCGCTGACTTTTTGAGATAATATCTTTATAGCAATGATCGATCTCATCTATTTGCACAATGTCACGTTTTTGGCTGAGATTTTTACTTAAACAACACTTCATTATTCTACAATAGTATTACAAGTATCAACCAAAAATAAAAGAAATTAGACAGCGGAAAGCTATTAAGATATTAAAGAAATATTGCATGAGGCTTCGCAGTAGAAAAAATCGTACTGATAGACATTGTCATGCATTTTAAATTATTTACATTTTATATTCTCAAAATTCCCATGTAGTTTATATTCTTTGAAATTCTCATTCACATCTGTGTTCAACTATCAACCCAATCACAAACCTTTTGCAGATCCCCATCAGCCAGGTGTCGATGGACTTGAAGATGTAGACAGGGGAGTGGTAGGAGGTGGCATTGAACTGATAGCTGTCGAAAACCTGAACTTTTCCCTTTTGCCACCGAGCGCCAATTGTTTTAACTCCTTCTCCAAGCCAGATCTCCACGTGGGTCATGTTGTGCTTCTGCTTCTTGGCTACAACATTTAATTTTGAATTATTTTGTTTTGTTTCTTGTTGCCAAGAGAGAGCGATTTTATAGTACTTTATTTTTTCATTGTGAATTTCAAATGCTAAAAGTCACCAAATTTCTACGTTATCAATAGCATAAGGCAAGAGGGTATTGACAAAATTGTGAAATTGTGTTTTTTTAATTGTCTATGATAAAATATAATTTCGAAACTATATAGGATCTAGGGCTGAGGATAAACAAAGCATCACAAAGTTTGATGCAAACAATGAAATCAATGTCAAATATGAAAATATGTTGGCTATTAAAAGCTACGTAGGCCTAATAATATTAACTTTAAACAAAGTCCACGCTCCGTATTAAGAAGAAATGACTCACTTTCATCTAATATATGAGAGTGGCATCTAAAAGCTCAAACAAATTGGTCGTTGCACGCCATAGTTAATCATATGAAAGGCCTACTGCAGCGGAATTCTATTTATAGATGCTGATTTTAGTTTAGTTAGCTCAGAGGATATTTAGGGTTAGTTAAGGTTTAGGTAGCTCAGGGATAGTCTAGGGTTAGGTTAAGGTTAGGGCAGGGTTAGAAAAGGGTTAGGGCAGGGTTATTTAATGTTTTAGTTTGTGCAGCGATCAATTTGTTTGCACCAATAGACGCGAGTGTCATCATCTGCATCAATCGTCATTCATGGAAAGGAACCGATAGAATGGACAAGTTTATTGTCAGAGTTAGTGCCACGTGTCTGCTGGGACACTGAAGAAGTCATCGTATAGAAAACTAAGGCAAAATTAACTGACGTTAATGTCTTCTTGTGAAAGGAAGACATTAACGACTTCTGTATCATCTTACCTGAACAACTTGTAGATCCAAGGAACAGTTCAGTTTCCTAAGCAATCCAGTCACCAATGGTTATTAGACTACTATGTACAAGTTCCACCGAGTTTAACAATCTCTTGTATAGATCTTGATCCCATATCATGACGCAATCTCACAATTCACCTCACTGCGATCTTAACCCGGTTTTTATAGGCCTCTCGCGATATAGGCTATTTGGTTGCCATGTTAGTTAGTCTCACTCATGTCATGTCACTTTCTCACTCTCAAGTTTAAAAGTCAAAGTCTAAAGCTCTGGACTTGAGAGTGAGAAAGTGACATGAGTGAAAATCTGACCTCTTGAATAATTGTACTTTATTAGGCTGTGCACAGGGGCATAGCCACGGATTTGGCGGTGGGGGGACCAAATTTTATAAGTAAACGTTTCCCCCCAAAAGTATTTTCTCAAGTTCAAAAGTTCAATTATATCGCCTTCAACCACAGAAATCTTCTATCTTCTTTCGTGCAGAGCTCACAAGCGGGGGGGATGGGGGGGGGGGTATGCCGACGGATTTTTCTCTTTACCAATAGGGTCCTTCTTCTTTTTCTTGGATGGGGGGACCAACCATAAATCATGGAGGCGACCACATTCATAACTTTTTTACTCCATTTTTTTCCTTGGAAGGACCAGCATAATTTATAGGGGGAACGTGTCCCCCCATCAATGCATTTCAAAGGGGACCACCATTATTCACGGCGAGGGGGAACGCGTCCCCCCCCCGTCCTTTAAGCGGCTACGCCCCAGGCTGTGCAATTTATTTATTGGATGACGCTTTCAGACCATCGAAAAACAAGAACCAGTGGTCTGTTTCTCGATGCAGCCATAATTTGTAGCGTAAATTTAGGCGTAGGTTGAATTGTAAAAAACGACCGCCATGACGTCATCATTTGGGTTGTTATCTGTGGTGGTGCAGAGTTTCAAATAAAATGGAATGAGATTTTTATGATTTCTTAAGAACTTCTTAAGATTAAAATTTTCTTAAGGTGTTTTGTGAAACAAGCCACTGAACTGTAAGTTAAGTTAACCCTTTCGCTACAGATACCATCGCGAGAACGCGTCTATGAACACGCGAAAGAAACCGCAACCGATCGCGCGACAGGCCTCGCTTACAGCGCTGATCACCGAATCCGTTCTCGCGAACGGATTCTATAATACACTCAGAGGCTGCTTGTATAGTTGGTTGACATTGAACTCGCTTAGCTTATAATTACAAGTTGATTAGTGAGATCCGTCTACAGCAACTTCAAGCTTATTTTTAGCTTCAGTATTGGCTAAGCTACAGTTTACAGGATCTGGTCTTGTGTATAACACTATGCAGGCCTCATGCCGCTCTGTCTGAGCTGAGACGCTGACGGCGGATGGGCTAGTCGTTGGGCTAGCGGCGCGCTATGAGTCGTTGGGCTAGCGGCGCGCTATGAGTCGTTGGGCTAGCGGCGCGTGGTGCGTCACGGATCAGATGTAAAAAAACGTGCACAACTGCAGTCTAGTGCATAGGCCTACATAAAAATCCTCAAAGACAACCTACACGAAGGCCCACATACCTGTAATTATGCCTGTGTAAGTCTGTAAAAACACCTCTTAGGCTACCATGTTTAAACTATAATAGCCTAGGGCTAGTATAACATTGTTAAAAAATACATTAGATT
>JAQIWG010000173.1:0-42272 GCA_034695025.1 Chamaedrilus cognettii | reverse complement strand
AATATTGGGGAGTTGTCCAAACAATCCTGGATCGTTCAACTACGGTTCCAATAACTCTCTATTGAACAACTCGGCCACAATGTTGACTCGAGTTTTTCATAAAAGCGTTATTTCAGCAAATCTTAATCATCTGGCTTAAAGAAAATTGCGTTCACAACAATTTGCAACGTAGGCCAGTCAACTTGTGTAAATATTATTGAACAAGACTTTGTCTCTCAGTGTGCTCTTTTGTTCCAGCAGTTAAAAATCTTCAAGTTTCAATTTTACATGCCCATATTTTGTATATTGCATAAAATTAATTTTATGTTTATTCAAGTATCAGATTTACGCTCTGACGGTGTGTTAATATTTTTGTAAGCTAAAGGCGCGCGCCAATATTTTTGTAACTCTTAAGCTTAACGGTCTAGTCTATAGGCCGCCTACTGTAGCAAGGCTATTTCGATGTATTTGTGTTTGTAAAAAGTTGTCCATTATTTCGCCAATTTTACATTAGTGAACTTATAATTTGACACTATTTATTTCGTGTTGTGTTCGAAACTTTGAAGACTTAGCTGTAGTTATTACCGAATAAAATAGTTATTGATCACGTTTAGTCTTACCTAGGATTAAAGTCCTTATTGCAGTTTTACTTTGCAAATTTATACAGAATTAAACTTCAAAACTATTGTAACATTTATTAATGATTTAGTAGAAACAAATGAAGCACAATTTTGTGTGTCATCGTTATGTGTCTATTATCAATATTTACCACTAAAAGCAACATTACCACTTAGTAAACAATATAATCATCTTGCAATCTGTATCGTAAAATCAATCGATTATGGTGCTTTGCAAAATCAAAATGAGTTCAGAATAGTAGAACCTGGGGCCGTAGTCTCTATAGTTGCGACTGCCTAGCTCGAGCGAGTTTTGAGGAGGCTCCAGCTAAATCGCCAATGCCGTGCACGTGTTTTTGGATGGCGCGACCTCAAACCTCGCTCCAGCTAGGAAGTCGCGACAATGGTGACTCCTGACTACGGCCCCAGGCAAAAGATGTTTAAAATCTGGCAATTTTTTGTAGATTCAGGCTTGGTGTAGGCCTCATATCCTCTGTTGGGCCAGAAAATTGCAGGGATGTTACCATACTTTTGTCATCATGAACGCCTGCAAGCCAGGGAAGAAACAGTATCATTAGCCTGCAGCCCAGGGTGTCCCAGATGAGTCGTAAAAGGCGACTAAAGTAGGAGAAGCGGTTCTGCGCCGGCTCTCTTACAACGGAACCGGACTTTAATTAATTATACTTCCTACTGCACATGATTCCAATTTCAAGTCCAAAATCTCATGAATGCTTCTGCGATAATTATTATTTTGCACAATCTCATGATCGTCAGACAGTATCAAAATAATAATTGTGTGACGAGCTTTTGTCACATAATTATATAAGGTACTTTTGGCAGTATGCATCTGTCCACACTAGTTAATTAGCGTTCACCAATGATTATCTCGCCAGATAGCGGGCACCCTGATACATATTTTGTGTGTACTTTTCGCTTAATAAAAACATTTAAAATTGCCTATTAGCACTCGGAACATTTGAAACCCATTCTACCCCCACCCCCCATTTGCGTGATTAGGCCTACTGTTAAGAAATAGTTAGGAAAGCTAGGTTTTGTTCTTCAATTAATTTTTTTTTAAATAGTAGCAACGGAAATGATGGAATGGCTATGTGGCGCGGTTTAACGCTGTAGCTCAGTGGATTATTGTAATTTTTGTGTAAATTCCGAGTAAATTATTTTTATTTGATCCCTCCCTAAGCGTTTCTGCTCGACCGGGGTCAAATCCGGCAGGTAAATAATAGCGTTAGACTGTGGCTAGCTTTACACAAATGTAGCAATTATACTCTGATTGTGATAGAATGAGATGCATCAGGTCAATTTGTATGATAGCTGATTTTGTTCTTGGGCACTTGGTGGCTGTCTGGTAATCGATCAAACTATCAGCCGACATATTATTGTATGATTTTGTAACGGGCCGAAGATTTATTAATAGATGCGTCATACATTACCATTATTTCGTACCATAACTCTCACACTAACTCACATAGTCAAATTTGATCTTCGAACTAACCAGGAAGAATTAAAAATTGAAAGTGGACTTCTATCATTGTCCCCGAAGACGCAGAGAAACAGGCAAAAACATATTTCGCAAAGTTATCGATTTACGCTCTTGAATGTATTGAAATATTTTGCGAAGAATACTAGT
This sequence comes from Chamaedrilus cognettii, assembly GCA_034695025.1. NCBI lineage: Eukaryota > Metazoa > Annelida > Clitellata > Enchytraeida > Enchytraeidae > Chamaedrilus > Chamaedrilus cognettii. The sequence goes on along the minus strand of JAQIWG010000173.1, from coordinate 40,031 downwards.
ACCGTAAACTGTCGAATTTTCCAGGGACCCCTTATTTATGATTTTGTGTTTTTTTCTGTTGAAGACAAAATGCCGCCAAAGCGCAAAATCGGAGAGCTGGAAACAAGATCTTCGGCTTCAAAGGTCGCGAACTCAATTTATTTGGTTTTTAGATTTAAAGCGTTCAATTTGTAAATTTGTAAACGTATAATTTGTTGTAAAGTATTGTATAATTAGTTGTAGGCCTAGTTGCTTAATTCTGGTGTCACCTTGGTGAATGTTGCTAAATTTAATTAAACAAAATAATGTGTAGAAATATGGCAAACTTTGATGGCTGTGACTGTACAAGTTTACCTTAAATGATGACTTTTTGCCTGCTCTGAATGTTTTAGATGACTCGACCAAACGATGACAAGCCAAGGTGAGTTGTGCGGTTCCCCCTCTAATTAGACACCGATATGTTAATTTTATTTGATCCTTTATCTGCTGTGCCTCTATGAATTATAAAATACCGTAGGTGTGTGTTTGCACAATTTACATCAAACAGACAGCTCAGATAATTTGTTGTGTAAGGCACATTCATTGGGCCAACTGTTGAATGTTTTAAAAATAGTTTTAATCACAGTTTAAGTTTATTGACAAATTTAACAATGTTACCATTTGAATCTCTTTAAAATCTTTTATTTAATTTTGCTTGTATCCCTGCGCAGTCCATCAAAGGCTGGTCTAACGACGATGACAAGTGGAGGGGCTGGTGTCCCGGGGGTTGAGTACAAAAACCCGATAAAATATGACGAATACATGGAGGGGGGGATACCGGACAGCCTACTGGTGGGTTTGGGTTTCTCAGAGGACCCGGGGCTGAGGGAGTCCTCGCCCCCCCCTGAATCAGAGGAGGAGGGGGAGGGGGGTGAAATGGAGGACGACGACCCGCAATATGATCTGCTCGGTGAGAGATACAGCCACCATGCAATTTACAGTATTTTTTACTGAAAGTTAGAGAATCTGTGTGTGATTTGAATACCGGTATTCATGTTTCATAACGCTCAAACACTTAACAGCTGTATTTAGTTTTAAGCTGTTTGAATGGTGAATGCTAACGAGGTTTCATGCCCACTCAGTATCGTGAGGGTTGTGTTTTTGCTGTATTATAATTGATTATGTAAAGATCATTTGTTACCAGTTGTACTTTTATTGAATCGATTAATAATTGTGGTGTATTCTATTTTTTCCTAAAATTCTTTTAATGATAAATATTATGCTAAGTTTCAAGATAAAGGATAATATGCATAAATTGTCTATGTAATGCACTGCAGATTAAGTGATTAAATGATGACCTAGTTTCGCCTTTCATTGGCTAGCGCCGCTCGGCCCGTCCAATCCGCCGGCGCCGCTGCCCGACTCTGTGGCGTCGTTCATGATGAACCAGCTGTCAGCCCTCGCAGCCAATCAGGGCGGCCTGGCCAGCGGCATGACCCCGCAGCAGTACCTCGAGCTCGTCACTGGTGGAAAGGGAGTCGGGCCGGGTCGGGTCAACCCCACCCCTCCCGCTGCGCATCAAGGTGGGCGATACGGAGCCTTGAAAATAACGGCGCTGATATGGGATATTCAGATAATGTCAAGTAAAAAATAATTTGATAATATTGAATCAAAATTTATTGAATATTATATATGAATTTGTTTAGAATGTTATTCTGTTCAGTAAATAGTGTCGTGTAATATTTAATTGAGCTACGGGACGCGGATGAAAGATTATGGTGTATGTTTGGGTAATCTTGTGTGTAGGAATGTTTGTGATTTTTGAGAAATCAACAAAAATGGATGTTTAAATAACTTTTCCTTGCTTTGAAGCTACAGCAGGTCTGCCAGGTAAGGAGTGCTCCAACTTTGATCCATGGTCAGCTTTCAGTACAATTCTAGTCAGTGCGAATGAGTATGGAGTATGTTTGCTAGAATTCTGTAAATAAAAAAGTAGTAATGCAGGCAGACCATCATCTAAGGACTTCTTCCATTGCTGCTGGTTTATCACAGATTTTGATTTGTTAGGTAATAATTTCTCATCGTCACGTGGACCCCCCCTGGTCCCCCCCATAGCGACTCACAGTCGGTCCGCTCCACCGCCTCAAGCTCACCTGCCCCCCCGTGTCACGTCCGCCGCCTCCACCGCTTCAGCAGCAATGGTCGCTGCCGCCGCTCGTGACGCCGTACGCTCGATGGGCGCCATGACAACGCTTCCCGGCGCCAATCGTCGATCTCCCGCCGGCGCAAACATCCTGTCGGGGGGAGGAATTTCGAGGGGAGGATACTCGGGGGGCAGTAGGGGGCGTAGCGGCCCCCAGCAGTATTCGGTTGCCCCACGTACGATCACAAAGGGGAATATAGTGTACGAACGCATGCCGACAGGGGAGGTGATCGCGAGTTTGGTGAAGAGGGGGGGCGAGCAGGGGGGAGGGAGGCCAGCGGTGGGGCAGGGGGGGGTGGGGGGGCGGGTGGGGGGCCAGCATGGATCGCAGGGGCAGCAGCAGCAGCAGCAGCGAGGAAATAACTTAAACTTTGGCAGGTATTACAGATCGTTCGTGTATTGGAGATGGATTTCATTTCACAGTTTGAATTTGATTTGATGGTTTGATAGGTTTATGATTAAAGTTCAATTATTTATTTTGATGAATAGAATTTAGTGAATCAGTTCTTGTTGTCTAAAGCTATTTTTTATGAGCATGATAGTAAAGGCTATGAGTAAGTTTTTTGAGGAATTGTTAAATTATTAATATACCGTGCACAATACAATAGTACCACAAAAAAACCGTGCACCAGACTCGAGGCTTGCAGCTCTGTCTGATGTTGACCTTTTGAACAAGAGTTCATTTTCAAAAAGATTTGGATTCTTGTGTTTTTTTAGTGTGGCAACATGATTGCGGTGTTTTATGATGCTACATTTGAAAACTTAGTTCTCTTTCTGCTGGTGAAAGAACCTTTCAAATCGATCAACATTTGACAGAGTTAAAGCCTTGAGTCTGGTGTCGTTGTTTTTTTGGAACAAGGTAATTTTATTTTCATTTATTTTTCTACAGATCGGGCCAGGGTCAGTCGAGCTCAGGAGGGGGCTACCGACACCTGACGGTGGGGCAGCTGCCCCCCGACTGCCCCATCAATGAGTATAACGTGGGCGATGTTCTGGAACGTTCCGTGCGCGCGACGCAGTCCATGCGACTGCTGCTGACGTCAATGCGCGATGATCTGAGGCGCGTGGGCGCGGGCTGCGCCACTGCTCCCGTCACACCAGAGCAGGTGCGCAGACTATTTAATAACAGATTCTTCTTTGCGTTATTCCTTTTAGATTGCACTCTGGTTTACGGTCTATGGTCTACGTCTCCGCTGCCCGTGTGTGCAGGTCCGCAAGCGTCAGGAGGTTGCCGAGAAGCTCGCCAAGGCGTATGCCGCCTACAAGCAGTCCATCGAGGACATCGAGGCCACCACCGGGGGTACCTTCTCCTACACCCCTCCCTCAGCTTCGTCCAGCGGGGGGAGGCAGCGGGGGCCCGCAGGCCCGATAGGTGGGGGTAGCAACCCCCCCAGGGCGCACGGGGGGGGCGGGGGGTGGTCCAGGGGTCGTGGCGGTGGAGGTCCGACTAATAGAGTTACGCCGTCGTCTAATTGGTTGAGTACGGAGGGAAATCAGGTCAGTTTGTTTGGTTTATGTGTCAGGTAGACTGGTTTGAATAATACTAGTGTTTTGAACTGTCAGGTCTTAGCGCATAGTATTTCGAAATCATCTTGTTCACATAAATGGCATTTTTATTCATTGTTTTAATTTCTAATTGTATTTCCTGCGGTGTTATATCGACCACTGAAAGCGGTTTTCTTAAAAATATGTGATCGAAGCAAGTTGCCACCCTAATGAAATCTTTCATCCAGAAGCTTGTTTGTCAAGTATTTTGTTTATGGACAAATAGGCTGCCGGTAGACATATATTTCACTACAGACTATATAGCGAAATACAACTTCACTACATAGTTGCTATTTCTTTCATTTAACTTCGTGACAATAATATTTTTCTTTCCATGATATTTAGCCTAAGTTGTTAACCCTTTGACAGGTCAGACCAGTGTCGCTGGTCAAGCACGGCGAGACCACATCCACCCCCCTCCCGTCCTCCGGCCCCAGGGGCTCTCTGCGCGGAGGGAGCAGCGGCAAGAAGCGCCGGCGGTCAGCCCAGGGTCGGCGTGACGTCATCGAGTTGTCTGACAGCGGCGCGGAGGACGATACCACCACAGCGATGGGCGCAGGCGTGACCGCGAGGGACCTGGGAGCTGAGCGCCGCAGCAGAGACCAGCGCGCTGCTGACAGGGCCGCACTGAGGGCCGCGGGGCTGAGTGGGGGGGGCGAGGGGGGGGCCAATGGGGTCGGGGGGAAGAGAGCGAGTGGTAGGTCGGAGAAAGGGGCTGGGAAAGGGAAGGATGGGGTGTTGGGGGATGATCGCAAGGAGGGTGAAAGCGAATCGATGGCAGATGGAAAAACATCGGTGGAAACGGAAGATGTAGCGGCATGTGAGGGCGGTGAAAAGAAGACGGAAGATGAGAGATTTGATGCGCCAGATATCAAGCCTGATTGCTTGTCGAGTGTCAATGGTAATGGAGATGATGGAGGGAAGAATGGAAAGAATAAGGATGAAGAGGATGAGAAGCATGACAATGGAGAGAACAAGCACAGGAAAGAAGAGGAAGAGAATAATATAAAAGTGTGGGAAAAAGATCAGATTAAGAGCGATGTAAAAGTTGAGGAGGCAATGATAGCTTCTGATTGAATGGTTTCCTTTTGGTCCTGGGACGATTTGCTGTACAAGCGAAATATTACATTCGATGACTTTGTTTGACGTTGGGGACTACAAGACACTTAACGGAACGTTTGACTACGTTCTACGTGATAATGTTTGCGACGTGTCCATTTGTTCACCACTCATTTCAGCGCTATTCAGATTTCAAACATTCATTTTGTGGATATTTTGTGGTGGTTGACACTTTGATGTGGACAGCTTACAGGGATGCATAGGCCTAACTGAAGGAGTTTGTATTAGATCGAATTCTGCTCGTATTGTGCGTCACTGTACAAGTTGCTTTTCTGCATTTAATTTTTTTTCTGTTTTTGCCAGTGACGGATACGCTGTGAAAGGTCAGACATTGTGACGGTTTTATTGATCTTTAGTAATGCGCAGTTTAGACATATTTCTAAGAATTTGTCTAAATCGGGCACGTTTAACGAACTCATCTGTTAAAAAATTTGTTTTAGCCAAGGTTCTTTGTTTTTTTTTGAGACACTATTGATAAATTCTTATTTGCCAATTAATTAAATTTGCTTAATTAATGTTTGAGCCGCTGCGGCGGGATGTATACAGCATTTTTACCAGCAGTCCAAAGAAGAAGCGGTCATTGCGTGGGGGATTGAGAATTTGTATCACCATTTTATCAAGTTCTTTGCGTTCAGTGTTAATAAACTTATATAAATTACGCTTTAGTTGATGTTGATTTGTGTTCGCCACAGATCAGTGAAAGCATGCAAACCATCATTATGTTCATTAAGTTAAATTATTCATGTTTCGATACCACTTTACTAATGAAAGTTCTATAACAAAACATTGACCTTTAATCATTATTTCAGATTTTGTCAATGGTTCGAAACAGCTGAACTATTGAGTGAACACAAGTCATAAATGAAACGTCTCTTCCAACAATTTTTCTGCAAACCCTATTGGCCTACTTGACACAGCGTAGTGGCTGCACTAGTCTTTTCCACGTGAATGACACCCTACAAATTAGTCTCATTTTGCAACTCGAAGATTTTCAAAACTCCCAAGATTTTCACTGCATGCGCAATAGCGCGTAGGCTACATGTAGCTTAGGCTAATTAATCACGCAATCCCGTTATATCATCATCATTCTGTCCACATTTTCAATACCAAGGTATAAGGTGAACAAACGCTGGACTCTAAGCATAATTCATCACGAGACCCCCCGTGGTAATACGAGACTCCGGTACGCGGAACCGGTCCAGCAAGGAAGCCACTTAACTAACATGCCGCACTCACTAAACAAAATCAAACATCTCAAAATTCAAAAACTACATAATACATTCAAACGATCAAGTATAATCAAATTCGAACTAAGCGACAAACTATAATATCATCACCATATTTGTGATTCATTGCGCGTTTGATGTCAATACCCGCATGTAACTGAAAACAACTTGTAACACAGCACGTGCCCAGACCTGTCTCAGGAATGTCTCACTCTATGAGCCATCAAGCGTTAGAGGCCTGAGCAATCGTGCGACCAAGCTTTGTGTACACCGTTAGTGTAGGATGGCAACCACTGAGAGCTAGTCATACTTCTCTAAGTCCACCGAGTGGACTGATACAAGAGTAGGTTGAAGTCTGAGACACCAGAGAGTAGACCTCTGGCGGCACTTACAACCACACTAATGCATCGAGGTAACCAGAACACAGCTTGTCATTGAGCACGAGCTCTGTTTCACATCAGTGTCAACGGCGACCACCGATAAGTGATATGTCCATCGAGTGGACACATGTATCGAGGACCAGAATACAGCTCGCGCCACACATTGCTCGATCAATCTTAGAAATGAAATTGAAACACAATAACTGGGACATCAAGAGTTATCGAGACTGAGCAAGTGTGACACAAGGTAACAGAATACAACATGCATCAGAAGGTACTGCCTTCAAGCCTTGGAATGTGGACCCACGAGGGTACATCAAGCGTCAGTTAGATTCATCATGCGCAGGTTTTGGAGTCGTACGACATCAGTGTATGAGGGCAACCACTGAGAGGCCATACCAAGTCCATCGAGTGGACTGATACAAGAGTAGGTTGAAGTCTGAGACACCAGAGAATAGACCTCTGGCGGCACTTGCAGCCACACTAATGCATCTAGGTAACCAGAATACAATTTGTTACACAGCACGAGCTGTGTGACATCGGTGTCAACGGCGACCACCGATAAGTGATACGTCCATCGAGTGGACAAAGACGCAACACTGGTGTAGGTTGAAGCGTCAGATGTCAAAGAGTCGACCTCTGACAACTTACAACCGATTTGGCAACGGGTCGCAAAAAAGATCCTTTCACATGGCAGTGGCTAAAGATATCTCACCCGGTAGTCGCTAGATCCTCTCATTTGGTAGTCGCTCGAAGCTCTCGCGTGACAGTCGCTCGATCCCGCGTGGCAGTCGCTCAATCCTTGTTCGTTTGTTTGGCACAGTGGTCGCTCGATACGTTCTCGTTAGAATTATAACACAAATAGTTTGTTCTATTTTTTTCCAAAAAACTACTCCCACCCCCCCCCCGGGCCTAAAGTTTTATGACAATTTTTTTAGTCTATGACATGCTCAATGGTATGGGAGCATGGGTGTAAGAACCGCACTGTATGAACCATAGCTCAAAGATAGCTGTAAAATACACGCGTAGACAAATTAAATTTCAAAATTAGGTCCATTAGGTAGCAAATGCACTGGTTGCATGTATGTCAAATTCTCCATCTTATGGTACAAATTTCTAACGAAAGCGATGAATATTCAAGGAGAAAATCCATCTTTCTTAAAATTTCCAATCTCTCCCATGTAACAAACAACAAGAGCAGCAAGACTGCATGCTGGCACGTCAGTCCTATATAAGTGTTACCGTGACCACGGTAACTTGCAAACTATGCCTACTGCTGTTCTTAACAAAGTAATCTTACCAATGGGTATAATCAAGATCTTTCTCATGCGTATCGTTGCAGCATGAAACGGTACAATCGCTAAATGTTGATCAGCGACGAGATCAAAGAAACTTAAAGTTCCTGCACTTTACTTAAAAAGAAAACACAGCCTGAGGCACAATCCTGCAGCCTAATTAGCATATTGTTGAGCAGTACCTCGGAGAATAATGCTCACATATTAAACAAAACTATTCACGCAGTAATAGCACCAACAGTAAAGACTTTACACTGAGTCCCAAAACGATCGCTATACTGTAATATCAGACCAATGAACACCATCTACACAGCTTTACCTCTTGCCAAATTCAAGAAACGCATATTTGTTTGGGCTCAGTTTTTGTTCACAAACGCCGCGATCTCTGATCCGTGATAGATTCAATAGAAAACAAAACTAGTCATTTAATGCGCTCTCAAAAAATGTCACAGCCACCCGACAAACTTAACAAAACGTGTCTCAATAAATTTCATTCTTTTCAGTTTTCTTTCTTTGCGACCAATACTGCTCCATGCAGGTGAATCTCTGCCTCATCACACAAATCCATCAAATCCTCGTTTACCCCCACCCTCAATCGTTTGTCTGCCCCCTCCTCACAATGCTCTCCAATGCGAGTCTGATCGCCTGCCCCCTCCCCACCCCCCGCGCCAACACAACTCCTCCGCCCCCGATCTGCACACCTCGATCCTCCAACCCGCCACCGGAATGTTCCGGAAACAATCCACTGGATGATCCTGATTCATCCTGGATTGTCGCCAATTCCGATGTCGAACAGAACGATGATGATCCCACCACGGGATGGTGGACCCTGCGATTCAATCCCAGATGGAGGCGGGTTGTTGTTGGAGCGCAAGAGCTGGTCGGCTCCGGCTCGTCGGAGGAAGAACCGGCGCCGCTGTCATGGCTGCTGTCGAGGATGACGTCAGAGACGCGCGTTTGCTGTGACGTCACGACCGGCGGCGGCGGGGGAACCTGCCTGATGTACAATAAAAATAAAGTTTCAAGTCCGTTTCAGCGCCTAATGACATCAGCGGGGACTCACAACTGCTACACACAGGACCTGATTTGGGTCTTAAAAAAATTCATCAAAAATTTGCCAAAAGACTTCTTTTCTCGTCAGGTCGTATTTTTTTTCGCCAAATTAGTTACGCATTTGTTCCCTTCGGGTGCGCTGGAATACATTAATTTATTGCTCTGTTCATCACCACAGAGCCAGCAATTGAGCTTCTAAGAACGAAGGATGAATAAAAAATTAGCCAAGGGCTTTTGCCAAATTATTATTTTTTTGCCAACTGCACAAAGTATTCTTTTCTGGCGATTTTGGCGACTGGCAGATCAAGCCCTGGTTGCAAATCAGTACAAGCATCAAGAGAGCGCATATTAATTATATTTTTATAAAAGATGTACAATATGCAGCCAAGGTGCAAAGATTCACCGTCTACTTGACAATATATCATTTGGTTGGCGACAAAATGGGCATCAAATCATGAAACCAAACTCCAGAATAAACATCCAATCTGCCGACACGCACATGCATCAAAACAAATCACAAAAATTCATTTATTATTATTTTTTATGACTATATTTGTAGTATGTAAACTATCTCAGAGAAAGTATATCTTACTTGGTAACACTGCTGCTGCGATACTTTTCAGTTGTTCGCCTAGGCGACTGAACCAGCCAAGTCTGCTCATACCCCCCGGCCACCATGGCCATGGGGCGAGCCCGGGGAAGAACGCAGCGACATGATTCACCGGCCGTGACCTCAGCCAGGGTCAGGGGATTAGGCCTGGTGGAGGTCGGGGCTGAATCGGTGGGAGTGGGGTCGCGTGAAGGGGTCAGGGGGGAGAGATCGACCGGGGCAGATAAAGGGTTGGTTGTTGAGGGAGGTGCGGGCGGGTCTCTAGTCAGGGAGATCTTGTCCACCAGGCGCTCGTCTAGCAAGCACGGAGTAGAAACTGATGGTAAACGAGAAAATGGATGATGATCATGAAAACAGATGATGAACGAATTAGAGCTCAATTAAATTCCAATTTAAATATTTTAATATTATATATCTTTTAATAAATTAGTTAGATAAGCAACATAATGATTAATATAATTAATGAATTAATTAATATAATACCAATTCAAAAAGTCAAAAAAATTTACTTAAATGGCATAGACATAAATGGCTGCGGCAAAATAAAACTAATTTCTACGCAATAAATTTCAGAGAGAATCGCTCGTCCAAACAAATCCCATCAACTTTGAGTCTCACCGCTTGTGAACACCATTAGCTCCTCCCCTCGCCCCTCCCTTTCCTTCACCGCCCCCTCCCCCCCGCCGCCGCCCCCCGCACGGCTCGCCAGGAGTTGCTCGGTCCTCAGACGACTCTCTCGCGCGTTCCACTGAAGGTTTTGGAACTCACGCGGCACCTCATGCATCTGGCGCTGCAGCAATAACATTGCTTTGCTATCCACAAGATTAGGAAAATAAAAGTGTCAAATTTGCAGTCTTTTTGCATAAAAAGTACAAAAAAACTTAGTTTCATATTTAGTATGACTCCAATGCTATGCCAAATCTTGTCTTTCAACAAAGATCTCTAGCAGACGTAGAGCTGTAATTATGTGCAATTCCATGCGGAATTACAAGTTGGAATTATTTAAGGCCTAACATACTTATTCGCAGTAGATCCCATAAGCCAGTGCAATCTTCCACAGAGCCGTAATCAGTCAATTCTTTAGTTCAATTGTTGATACCATCCACCTGCAGTCGCGCCATCTCGTCGGCCGGCGCGTCACGCATCAGGCCAAGAAAGACGTCGCAGCCGTCGACAAACTCAGCGAGCATGCGCTCGGTGAGTCGGAGTCTCAGGGGGCGCAGATAAGCGACGTTCATCACAGCAAGCTCCAGGTCCGAGTCTGACATGGGTCGTAGTGACCACAGAGAGGGACGATCCTCCTGTAAACACACGGCGGTCACTGGTGACAATATATAGGCAGTACAATAAACGATATTACGGACCAATACACTGATCATTTGGTCGTTTATCGTTTGCTGATCATTTGATCGTGTATCTTTTGCTGATCATTTGATCGTGTATCTTTTGCTGATCATTTGGTCGTGTATCTTTTGCTGATCATTTGGTCGTGTATCTTTTGCTGATCATTTGGTCGTGTATCTTTTGCTGATCATCTGGTCGTGTATCTTTTGCTGATCATTTGGTCGTGTATCTTTTGCTGATCATCTGGTCGTGTATCTTTTGCTGATCATTTGGTTGTGACCAGAGTTCAGCATTACAACAGACCATACTACTGCCTTACAGCACAGCCATCACTTGTTGACCACAGTGACTGTGGACAAGTTCTGAGAGTTTTAATAACCATGCATACTGCGTAACGAAAAAGACTATTACAGTCCAGTTCAGATCCTCGGGATCAAGCGAAGAACTGCTGCCCTGCTTTACTCACCTCTTACCCAAGAAGTTCTAGGCTACAAATAATAATAATAAGTTTAGAGTCCGTTTCGGCATCCAGGCATGTCATCGGGGACCTCTAACCGGGGCTGCACACCAATTATCTTTTTATTCCGATCTGCACGAAGTCGTTGATAGCAGATGCAGGAAAAAATTAATAGCAGTTTAATTAAAACTGATACGAAACAATGATCCAATGCCTACGAATCGCTTCAGCTTGAGTTTGTAGTTGTAGACATCCTCCAAGGGAGGGTCGAGGTGTACCGCTACGCAGGCGATAAGAGAACTGACGCGCCGCGGCATGGTGTTATGATTGTTAAGCATGTGCACATGCACGTCGGCCACCTGGAGAATAAAAAACAATTACATTCGGCCACCTGGGGAACGAGAGAAACAACTACGTGCATGAAAATACCTAGAAATCAAGAGAGGAGTGAGAGAGATCCACACGCGTAAAATGTAGTATAAAAAAACAAACATCGATTAATCGAATAACAATTTATCAGAGCATCGGGCATTATTATTTAAAATATTATCAAAAAAATCTACCCTTACATAAGCTCACATAACGAGCTTGGACAGAGAAACAACTAATTAAATAATGATAGTACCTGAGTATCAAAGATGTTGGTAAGGTTCGTCTTGTATTGATGGAAGAACATGTCCGACATGGCGCGACAGTCGTGAACTATCTGAGAGATACATAACAAAACATCATTTCGTCAAAAATTGATCATGAATCTAAGAGCAACATAAATGTTATCTCTCACTGCTAAATAAAAAGCCACAAAATTCTACTCAGCTCAAAAAGAATGTTGCAAAACACAAAGCATTTTATTAATTTTTAATCTCAATTCAGGCTTTCACATTAAAGTATTGATTCACTAGCAATGCATCCCGCAATTAATTATAAAAAAATTCTGCATAACCGACGCAGAAATTTTTTTAAGCATCAGCCTAATTGATTGAAACTACAACTGAAGAATCACGCAGAGCTTACAAATATCATAAAAAAGTTGTAGCCAACCTTCTGTATGTTGGGGTTTTCAAAGATGTCATGCAGGCCCTCACTGAATGCCTTCTGACCAAGCTTCAGCATGTCAAACAGCAGAACGTACCCATCTATGCTAATCTGAAACCAGCAAATTACAATAAGCAGCGCTACCATTGGAAAATAAATATTAATAGCAATAGCCAAATCAACAACAAACATTGTAAGTATCTTTGCTGCCTACAACCTCCAAAAACCACTCCAGTCCCAATCCATGCAGCAAAAATACTAAAAATACTGCTTCACTAATCTTCATCACAAAATTCAGCATAATTATGAATCATTCGCACTTTTGAGTCATTAATAAATCCTAAATATTAAAACATCGTAATGAATATTCAGCTATTCATAAATCTGGTAAACATATTTACGCCGGAATAAACTCAAGTTACACTGGATTCGATACTTCATATAAAATCAAAGAAACAGTTCGCACCTGAATCCAGCAGAGCTTTCCGTTTCTGCCAAGGTTCTCGCCCTCAATGGCCACGCCAATGTACTTAGAATGCATAATACCCAGTATCTGCAAATTAAATCCCAAGCATTTACATGTACACTAGTTTAACACAAAAAACAAACGGACACAATCCGCACAGTTTTTAATTAAAGAAGGACACTTCTCTTCATAAATAAGAATGCAACTGCCTTGCGCATATTGAATTATGCAAGATCATTATAGAATTTTTCGCACAAAAACAGAGATAAAAACTTTGTTCATTCACATGCAAATGAACATAGTTGAAGCGATGATGTCACTAACGCGTTTATATTATTTAGCTACTTTATATACCGCTGACACTCACAGATATGCAGAAGGTGTCGTCGATTTCTTCATGAAGGACGAACATCTCTCGGTGGGTGTGGGTCGGCAGGGTGGCATCCTTGATTGCCGCGTGCCAAATCTCGCCTGCCACTTGCCGACGAGCCTCGGCAGCCACTGGCAAGGTCACCAAACAGATCTCAATAGATAAAACCAATAGATAGAAGCAAAACACCGCACAGCTTGAAACTGCGCAGAAACTGAAGAAGTACGCCTGTAGCAAGTTTCAGTAGTATCATGCCATTCCTGCCAAATATTTAAAAAAAATCATTCACACATAGAGCGATTAATCAACGACTATCCAACGCGCACAAGGATCAATGCCTAGTTACCGCTAGCAGCACAATATACGCCGACGACACGGACACAATGCAGCATACAGCATTCAAAGCGGTTAATCATGTATGGTGCTCACTGCCAATAAGCAAAAATTATACAGCCTTGAATCTAAAACTTGCAATACAGCGGGCATAATTAATTAGCGAAAGAAAAAGTTCAAGTTCAGTCTCGATACCTTCATCGAGGGGCGTCAGGTCTACGGCTGTTTCAACCAAGTCCTGCACAAGCCTGAACGCCAGCATCACACTAAATCATACCCAGTAGCAGTCTTGCTGACATAGGAACTAGTAGTAGGCACATAGCTTGTGGCAGTGTTTGAGGCCACGCCCACAATTTAGCATTCATCAATCATCAAGCATATTGTGAAGAAAATGTCATGAAAATTCGACACAAGCCTAAATTAAGTAATTTTCTACAAACGAAGTATTGTCACGAATTACAAGATGTTAGAGCTTCCTGATATCAGATAAAATTAAAAGTACAAAATACAAATAGCAAATCTACAAGATAGCCTTACTCATGCAGCCTGACATACTCAGTTTTGGCATGGCTTCCAACTTCTTCTCTTCCTTTTTGCGTCTTCTTTTTTGGACCCGACAAAACGACGACTGGACACAATAGACGGCAGTAAATAATCAATTTATCAAATTATTCTGCTTGGTGCAAACATCAAATCACATAAAAAAATTAGTATAAAAATCTAATTCACTGATCATTTCGATATTCTGGGAATATCAACTGATTCGCCAAATATTAATTAATTTGTTTTCGGTGAGAAATTGAATAGAAATCTGCTTCACTCACGACACTCCACATCGTCACGCTGAAAGGTGATGAGATTAGGCAGATTGCGTTCGTCAGTCAGACACACAGCTGCAAACAGAGAATATTATCAGTTCACATTGCAGACATCTTCACTACATACCGGTAATCATTTGCATAGGCCATTACAGATTATAAATGCGAAAACAGTATCTTTATTACAGTGGGCCCTATAATTCTTGTACATTAACAAGTCAATCATCTCTACGGACATAGCGATGTCAATAGATCAAGCCTATGCATCGTAACGCTTTGATCTACTGAACTCAAACAGATGTAGTTAAATGGTAGTAATGCTACACATGTTTATGTAATATTACACTTACGATAATACCTAATGGTAGTGCGCGATGGCTTACCCTTGTTGAGTGTTAGGCGGCCCATCTCGGCGTCCAGACTATGCACAAATCCCTCAAACACCCCTTCCTTGCCCAACAGTGTCAGGCGAACAGTGCATCCGACCGATATCTCACCTCCCCTTCCGCCATCCGGCCCGGCCATCCTGATGCTCGATTTAAATCGAATATACTGCTCAATGCGCTGGATGAGGAAGAGGGCGGAATTAGGCTAATTCAAAAGGAAGATCGAGCGATAATATAATATTTTACAATATCGTCATCAAAACAACTCAAGAACGAAAAAAGAACAAGCAGTGTTGCCACTCACTAGTTTGAAAAAGCATTCAACAACAATAACAAGCACGTTATTAAATCTTATGTTTAAAAAGCCAAGTAACAAGGTACGTAAGACACACACTAAAGCGTGTATTACGCAGCGTTTTGACTGGTTTTGGAAAAAAACTAAATTTCATAAAAAAGCGAAAAAAAATTACGAGCCAGGGGGGGGCAGATGGAGAGATATTTCCTAAACTGCACTTTTGTTCAAAAAACACAGCTACCCTTTTACAACATTATATTTTTTGCAATAAAGGGAAAAAAAGCACAAGGCTCAAATAAGCACCAATTCATTGATCAGAAAAACTTGCTAATCACAAATCCAATGAATGTCTTGCCGAAATTAGAATTTCCCACCTATTTAATAATAACGGATACATTTTTCAAAAGCTAAATTTATTTAGACTGAAAAATGTCTCCGAAACCAGCACGGCCTTCTTGAATTCAATCTCAAGTCATTACTAGTTATGAATTCAAGTTTGGACATTCTAATTATCCTAATCAATGAAGACAATTAATTATCTTAATCAATGAAGACAATTAATTATCTTAATCAATGAAGACAATTAATTATCTTAATCAATGAAGATAATCAATTATCCTAATCAATGTTTTTTCCTTGACCTAACCAACTAGTTTGATTTCTCGGGCAAAAGGAAGCAACAGTCCAGCCTGACAAATAACTTCTCAATACAAATCATTAGTCCACTAGTAAAGCACAGCAACGACACAGTCAGAAACGGATCGAGAGAGTCGATGCGGTCGACGAAGCAGCTCAGCGATGCTTGGAGAGGACCGGCGGGGGAAACATGGCCGCCTCCTCGGCTTTAATGTACGTGCCGGACGCGACGGGAAACAGCTCGTCACGATGGCTGTCCAGGTAGCTGGGAAAAAAAAGAACTTTAAACAAATGATCAACAACACTAAACTTAATGACAAAATATTTAGAAAACTTGGCACATTGAATCATGTACCCATGATTGGAATAACCGGAACACTGTGTCATGAAGGCACCCACAAACACAGACAAATGTGTCAAATGCACTGCAGATGTCGTCAGGACTACACCAGAGTTGACAGAGCTCGATGTCTCATACTGACAACGCATTCGTATAGCCAGGATTAAGTTTTTCAATGATAATCATGCGTAGCGTTACTCTTGCTTCTTCCAAAACAGGTGTAGTCAAATTACTCTGCCTTTAAAACCGTGACAGCATAGTAGTCTATTTTTACGCGTTATGCAAACCTGCTCCTTTCAAATTATATTCATTCAATTTATATCTACAATCATCATTATTAGCGTCCCAAAGGCGACAAACTAAGACACAAGCTCAGGGTCAGACAGGGTCAAGCGGGTTAGAATAATATAATAATATATAATAAAAAAATAATAATACATACTCGATGAAGAGCTGCAGGTGTTTGACGAGGGGCTGTCGCGCACTCTGTGGTACTCGCATACGGGTCACAAGGTCAGGTAGCTCCACTGAACACAACCAATCAGAGCGCAGCGTTCATTACTCTTCAATCGCATTATAAGTTTCTCATAACACTTCAATTAACGTGTTTCTCAAACACAGCTCAATAACAAACACAATTTAATAACAAACTTAGCCAAGACAATAGCACGTGATCAATGTCACTGATCAACGATCACCCTATATAATGTACAATTATAATAGTTTTATTCTCTAAAAAGATTCTAGAAGTGACTCAAGAAATCTCTAATAAACTCTTCGCCGAAGATGGCTGAACACTTGTCTGAGTATTCACAATCTACCAGACATCCACCACAACAATACTGACCGCAGAGCCTCAGCAGATGCTGGGCCCCGTACACCAACGACGGCTGTACCGACCCGCCCCCCACCCCTCCCTCTGCCCCCCCCTGCCCCTCTCGTGCGCCGACCAGCTCGGGCAGCAGTCTCCAGGTAAGGATCTCCTTGACGACAATCTCCTTGAGGGACGAGGAGTCCTCATCCCCCCCTGCAGCCAGCCTCAGCACCGACGACGTCGCGACCGATGACGCCATCTCACTCGACACCGACCCGAGGCGTTGCCGTGGAGACGCCCCGCCCCCTCCCTTGGCTCCACCCTCCGCCAAACGCCTCGCCGCGTGATTGGCTGGCTCGTTGCAGCGCTGGAGAGCCTCCAGTTCCTTGGCGCAGCGGAGAGCGATGGGCTCCGTCGGCGCACTGGCAGCATCGGAGCGACGGTTTGTCCCTCCGCGCTTGGCGCTAGGGGGCGCGACGGGGGTGGTAGACTCCCCCCCTGAACCGGCAGCGGAGTGCCGGGTGATTCGGCGTGGGGAGGGGGGTGTGGGGGTGGCAGGGGGCGCGGCCGGGGGAGGGGCGAGACGGGGCGTGCGAAAGGAAACTTCGTCGCTGCTCGAGTCATAGCTTTGTCCTTCTGCCTCCAACTTTGGACTGAAAAGTAAATATGAAAGTAAATATGAAAAGACAAAATGTATAAAGTGAGAAGTTAATAAAATGAAAAATAAAGAACAAGGTGATTGAAAGAAAAACAATCAAGACAGTTAGTTTTGACTCCGACTAAATGAATAAAGCACTGAAATTTCATTGTACATAGCTTGCAAAAAATTTGAGACAATGCAAGAAATCTCAAATGCTAAAAACTGAACCTAAAGCGCTGGCAGAGAATAATCACAAATACTACAGCATGGAATCATACAATTTAAGCCAGCTAGCCTACTCCAAAACACAACACGCAGCAGTTAGCGGCACGACCAAGATGTAGAACATCACCAACAAGATTGTACACGTAGTGTTTGTAGAAAGTCTTTTACGCGAGGCTGGCGCTTGGAGTCGCGTAGAAGTCGATAGCTTGTCGGTACTGCATCCTCTCTCGCTCATAGAGCAGCATGAGAGGGAGCGTGAAGTCAAAGATGAGCCTCAGTCCATCCACCACTTCCTTGCACAGGTCCATGCTGTGCACGGCACATGTATAACAATTAAAGGTTGGCAATAGCCTCACTAACACAACTAACTAATCAGACTCAGTAACACACACCTAACTGGGCTTGCGTTAATGAGCATCTGATCAATTTCACAAAAAATAAGAATTTCATAGTAATTTAATCGTAAATTACCAAGATGACCAGACTCCGGATAAAAAAATGCGTCAACAATATTTATACAGAGCCACAGCCATATTCGTCACTTCTTTGCCAAAGCGCGATAGGCTGTCGAAGTGTAAGTGAACGCAAATGTTTCATTTATCATACAAAACTTTTCATACAGTATTCTACATGCGAACATTGTAATAGTAATCTATTACAGCGCTCCTTACGCGTGTCCATTACCCTCTACTTAATGCTACACTTTGCGCCACATATGACCGGACTAGGGAGTTGGCTACCCAGGATCCACACAGACTACTGATTAACGACCTATGAGGCTTTATCACATTATCTCATTAACTCTACAGCCTTATGGTGAACAAGCACTGATTACACTAACACTCTGCACTGATCACCAGTCTACAGATGTCACGAACACCACTACAATATCCTATTGTTACGACCTCGACAACAGGCTTATGACTAACTAGTAGAGCCAGACTGACTGATCAATTGATGACCGACTAATCCTCCACGCCCAACCGGATCCCGACAGACCGGGCCCCGACTATAAGCTATCCAGCAACTCCTGTTCCTTGCTCAGTCTCCTCTAGCCTTGACGCCCTCCGTACCGACGCTACCTCTTACGCTATCTCTTCAGCTCTCTCTATCTCTCGCTGTTCTACACAGGTCAGACCAGACTAGACGGTAATACAATATAGCCTGCTACATCTACGATACAATTGTGTTATTTGTATGTTCCTAAGGTCATAGGCCTAATACCAGCTAGATTCCCCTTATATCGAATGTGACCTCCACTGAACGGCTACAAGCTAGTTAGTCCAAGATCCCCAAGAGACTATACTACTGGTATAGTCTACCCAGCCGTCCTACCGACATATGTGTAGGGTCGCCCGTAATAAATCTATAATAATAGTCAATTATAAAACCAGGGACCTTTGACTAAGTTAAAGGCCCAGCGCAAAGCCACCTTTTCTCCGGTCCCTGGTGCTGATGACTGCGCAGACGGTGCGCCTTTTGTTTCTCCACAGTCTCACACAGCACACTGACGGCAAACGTCTTAACGTAGCTCTCCAGAACTGAGATGACGTTGGGCACGCACGGCAACCTCACCAACTGCGCAACGAGGGCAACAGCGCAGTGGGCAACAGAGCAGTAGGTGATAGTGCAACAGGCAAGAGTGCAACGGACAACAGCGCAGTTGGCACCTGTGCAACAATGCAGTGAGAACTGTGCAGCAGGCAACAATACAGTAACAACATTACAACAGAAAAGAGTGCAACGGTACAGAAATTATGCAACAGCAGACATTTTAATATATCGATGTAAAGTACAAGTCAAACCCATGCACCTCAATGCAAATGTAAAACGACCTTCTTCTGTCTGTTGATGAGATCATAGTCAGCCTCCAACTTCTGCTTGAGTCCGTCGAACAGGTCGAGGTGGACCGGGTCCAGGCTCTCGCTCTCGTCCTCCTGTCAGCCAATCACAGGACTTCGTCAACATTGCGCAGTCTATATACAATTCTAGCAACATTCAATTATTTAATAATTCATCAACGTTACTACTTCACGAAAGAGCAATGATAGCACACAAGTTTAGTTCAGTATTTCAACGTAAATACACACAATGACGTGCATAAAATTAACTGAAATTCTACAAGGTGCATCGACAACAAATAACAGATAAAGTATATACTGTTCAAATGTACACTAAGATAGCAAAAATATTCCAACAGCGATTGTTTGGCAACTCGAAGCAAGCATGCAGCTTACCATTGGTTCGTCCGAGTCCGTCTCATTTCTATTCTCGTTAATGCCGGACTCAGACTCTTCCTGTCAACGAATACAATATCAACCATCAGGTGTGATTAACTGATTATGTGTACTATGTATGGATAGAGAGATCTGAATGCACGCAATTTATAGAAAATCCAATCCAACAAGTTACAACTCTCAGCAATAGTTGCCAGAAACAAATAACTTCACATTGAAAGTAACTTAACAAAAATATGGCATTAAAATTCTAATTCTAAATGCATTAAGATAAACATTATACATGCACGCCCACGGGTCCTTCAAACTTAAAGCAGACAGATACATTGACAAGATATCTAAAACTGATTTTAAATGATTGATTTGATCTGAATCTAAAACGGATCTGAAATATAAACAGCAGCCTAACACATTAATACCCCCAACACAGCGCCCAACAGCAGTATAATTAGCAAAACTATAATTTTCTACTTTAAAAAAATATATAATTGCAGCAAACCATATCATCCGATGATTCTTCCGATTCATCACCACCCGATGCCCCTCCTGCCTCCCCTCGGTCAGAACTACTTTCTCCTTTAACCCCCGACTCGTTCTCAGTCGACCCCTCATCGTCAGATCCCCCCTCCTCATTTTCTTCTTCTTCTTCCTCGAGAGTGGAGGGTTCCCCACCAGCGCGGGACTTGCGACGGAAGTGTTTGCGTAGGGCCTGGTCGATCTTTTGGATGCGCATGCTGTTGCGCTTCCTATCCAGCAACAGCACATCACGCTTTAGCCTAAACTAATTGTATTTCACAGATTCAGTCAAAATGCTAAAAATTTAGATCGAAGGATGAAATTACATCTAACCGTTACTTTTCACAATTTTATGTTTTAGAAAATTGATAGTTTTGACATAAGAGCATAAAATTCATCAATTCAAGTTCTTGTGTTAATTAGTGCTAAGAAATTAAAATCGTTTTTATATTATAAAAATTAGCATCTTAGTACCTTGTCTGATGAAAAGTCTCTGACACTAAATCGACCCAACAGTAAACTATAAAATTAGCACCATATTCACAATTCAGATGCAAAACTACAAATAGCATATTCAATTAAAGAAATATGGAGAGATGAGACATAGTCTGAGATCGTTATATCGTGCAGCCAATCAATATAGTTACATCCTAAACTAAAATCTATTCATACAATGTCATTAGCATAGTCATTGTCATATTGATCCAAATACTCAACAATCTCAGCTTTCCATCGAGCACTGTGTTTTGTCCATTGTAGGTGTTTGTTAATTTAAGAATTTATACAAGCATTAATTGCTGTTCACACAAAGAGTTTGCTGGTTATTAGAGTGCAGTGTCCTACACCCGTGTGGAGATGGTCGCCAGTTTGGCCATGAGACGACGATTCTCCTCGTTGTTCTTAAGCAGAAAACTCTCCGGCACCACACGATCCCAACTGACACACCAGAATCATCTGACTTAAAGCTGCAATAATATACACTGGTGCCACAAGCAAATGCAAGCAATCACAAATCAAATTGAAAATAATGAACGCGCTGTTCGACAACGTCATCATGATAATTGTGAAGTAATCAGTATTTTTGTAAAAAAGAAAAAAAATAAGTTAAGACAAAACCCATGCAGGAGCAAGGCTGGAGAAGTTAACTGCTAGAACTTAATTCAAATGTCTTGTTTATTTTATTCTCGCGAAATGATTCGTATTGCCCCATAGACCACCCAATTCTACCTGTTGTTCCAACCCTGGAAGTGTATGAGGTACGAGGGTTTTCTGCGCGCCTTCCGGTCATGGCTCACCGAGCAATCCAATACCTACACAGCAAGCACGCCAAACATTCTGATTGTGGTCTACAACACATCCTGGTACTGCATACATACATATACATATATATATATATAAATTTATATATATATATATATAGTATACAGCCATTAATGAATGCATTATGCAAATTAAGCAATCTGATGACAATAAATAATGCAAAATTTAATGTCTTGAGCGCGGTAACATGACTGAAGATGTCGCAGTACAGAGGCTTAAGTTTATTTACAAGTCACTAATCAAATGAATATAAGAATTATAAGGCTTACAAAAGGTATAGGCATATACCGCACCTTTGCTTCGTAGAGAACTTTAGCCTTGGATGAGTCAGGCTCAAAGCTCAAGACGATCTCTCCGGACTTGAACTGAAACTCGACCCCTCGTGTCAGCATCTCAGCTCAATGCCAATGGGTCTAATGAAGAAGCAAATAAGACAATGTTAATTATAAATTGAATTCAAAATAATGTCAAGCAGTCTGTATTTTAAGAATATGATCGGTTCCAAAAAAAGTTAAAAAACTTAAGAGTAAAGCTAATCCTGTTTTCACTGTATTCATTATTTACTGCGCTTATCAATGTTTTCATTATTTGGTTAGGGTTAGGGTTAGCTTATGGCTAACCCTAACCCTAACTCTTAGGGTTATGGTTAACCCTAACCCTTAGTGTTAGTGTTATGGTTGACCCTAACCCTAATCCCTTGTTGAATCAAGAACAAAATCAAATCAGAGGGATTTAATTTTTAAATTAAGAATTTCTAGCCTTGTGGTATACATATCAGGGGGGGCGTGGCTGTCGATAGTTAGTTAGTGAGCAAGGCAACTGAATCATACGAGTCTTGTGAGAAAATAACGAATCCCTAATGAAGAGAAAGACCTTAATCACACGCAGTCACATATAATAGACAATCTATTACTGTCTGGAATTAGTTTTTGTTTCGTTCTTTTTTGTAATTTCTTACAAAAATATGTGATTACTCGCAGGCCTATTCTAAAAATAAAATTAACACAGCTATTGCGTTTAATAATTCCTAATTGACATTGAGTTAGGAAAATTAACTAAATATCCTTTTGCTTCAGCCCCACAAAACATCTAGATTGATTCATCACGGTTCAGGAATGAAAGGAAAGCAAGAGAAAGAATTTGATTGAGCGATACGATTGCATAGTGGTTGCTCAACACTGCGTAAAATAGTTTGAGTGGCACACCTGAAACAGGGCCTGCTTCACAAAACGCGCAGCTACATAGTATAGTAGCTTTGGATGCCGTTACTGCTATTGTACTGTTGACGTAAAACAAATGCCAGCACGCCTTCCCTGACATCTCCATGCCAAAATGTCAGATCCAGAGGAGCAGGCCGACGAACTTGTCGCCCTAGCCAGCATCTACTCTGACGACGTGCTGACCTTCGGTGAGTCGACAGATGGCGACAGGAGCGAGGGGCGGCGCGGTGGAACGTTTCAGGCCATCGTCGATCTGCCGGATCACGTGATTAGCGTCGGAAGCACAGCGTCTTCAGGTTTAAATCAAACCAGCCTGCTGCTATGATTTGTTTTTGACAGTGCTGTATGGTTTCATTCGTGTATAAGCCATATGCCGTTAATTTGTTGTTGAACGATCTCTGTGGTTCATGTATATCTATGGTAATATATTTTCTACGAGAGGATATAATTTAAACGTTATTTATTGGAACTTTGAAACAAATTTATCATTACGCAAGTGAGGATTAATGACTGTAAGTGTACTATTTTTGTGTATGAATAAAAATGTAAGGTTTTTTGTGCTTGTGTTTGTTCAGACACGCAACATGCGGTCAAGTGCCTGCCTCCGATCACACTGTCGTTCACCCTTCCCCTTGACTACCCCTCTGTCAGTCCACCCCTTTACACCCTCGCTTGTTCCTGGCTTTCTTCTACACAGGTGGCTCAACAACCGTGAATTGAGTCGTGGTTTTAGTTTTTGTTTATGTGAACGATTGCTAACATGTGACGATCTGATAAATTCATTGACATGCTTTTTTCACTATTTGAAGATTGTTTTCTTTATGAATGAATGAATTTGCTGGCCTATTCTGAAAGAAGCCATTTTTTTGTTTCATTATGCCAACTTATACTTCTTGTCAAATTTATATTTTGATATAATTGTTGATACGTTGCAAAATATGAACTAATCATCTCTGAATAAATTTATTTTTCAGCACTGAAAATGAAAAAATGACTACATCTTGAAATCTATTTGCAATTATGGCTGTCCTGGTTTAAAATGTTATCAGATTATTCCCCAGGTGGCCTTATTATCGACGGAGCTAGACCGGCTATGGGCGGAGACTTGCGGTATGGTCGTTTTGTTCACGTGGACGTCCTTCCTCCAGTCCTCTTCCTTCCCCTTCCTGTCCATCCCCTCGCCCCTCCTGCTCCCGCCCGACACGCTCGCTCTGGTGCTCGCCCACGACAGAGAGCGACAAGCTCGCCTATTCGCCTCCTCGCTCTTCACCTGTCTAGTGTGTCTCAGGGACCGACAGGCAAGCAAGTGTTCTTGTATACCCATATAGTTGATATAGGCTGATTGGCGATTGGCATTTGGCGCTTGTAGACTGGGGTCGAAAGAGAATAGATCCGCAGCCCATAGTTTGCCGGTGTGTGCCAGAAAGGTCGGCAAAAGAATAGGGGCGGTTTTTTGAATTATAATAGTCTTCGTTACTGCACAGTGCACACGGTTCTTAAACTTTCAAAAATGACACTAAATAGTTGTATTTGAGTTGATAATTAATATAGGAACAGGATAGGTTGGTTGGTTGCATTGGTTCGTCATGATAACAGGGATGCAGGTGTGTGCGTAAATGCAGTATAATGATTTTTCTAGGATCATCGTGTGTGAATATTTTGCACGGTATTTGTTATATATTGGGTATTTGAGCTTTATAATTTGATCGGTTGCGTTTGTCCAGGGAGCGCAGTCTATGAAGTTTGCGGACTGTGACCACGTCTTCTGTCGCGACTGCATGCGCATGTACTTTGAGGCGCAGATCGGCGAGGGTGCGGTGAAGCGTATGAACTGTCCGTACGAAAAGTGCCAGACGCAGGCTTGCGCCTGGCAGGTATGGAGCTGTTAATTGTATGTGGTAAATTTAATGTGAAAGTTACTTTATCGGATCAGTTGTATTGTTTTATTCTTATCAGCGTGAGTCTTTATGGAGTGTGCTTCGACTTTTTTTATTTTAGACCTAATCGATGTCGAATTAAGTTGAATATTTTGTTTCAAAATGAATCTGGCTGATAGTATTACAGGATTCTGCATGAATGTTTCCTTTAGACCATAATTATGATTTGAGTTAAAAATATAATTTAATGGTTTTTGCCGGTAGATTGAGAGTTATACTACTTATTGGTCATGGAGATGAATTGATTATTATTGATTGATGATGGAATGGTGATTTTGATGGTGATGGTGATTGAAGAAATGTTGTAATAAATTATTTTAGATTTTATCTCGAGTGATAGTTTGTAAACGATGGATATTAATATATTATAGTGATTGATTGTCGTGAAGAAAGAATTAAAGACATAGAATGACATGTTACTCTACTATTTGAACATGCACATTACGCAATGAGTTGTAGCGGTACGCCTCTACTATGACTGTTTGTCAGGTAAAGGATCTGGTGAGCGCCGAGTCATTTGAGCGCTACGACCGGCTGCTGCTGCAGTTGTCCATAGACACCATGTCGGACATCGTCTACTGCCCGCGCAAGGACTGCGCCTACCCCGTCGAGATAGACCGCGAGCGCAGCATGGGGTCATGCCCCTCCTGCGCCAACGTCTTCTGTGTGTACTGCAAGCGAGCGTACCACTACCCTTCACCTTGCGCCATCACCACGGGTAAGCAACGCACTGTTTTTCATCGGTTATGACTATTTATATATTGGTCTGAATCATTCAGTTAGTGATGAAATTTTTAGCATTTCAAATAATGTAAATAAAATTAAGATATTTGCGTTTGTTCATCCGGAGACTGAGTACATCTCCAGCATTTAACATTTATTAGGCGTGCATCAGGCAAACAACATGCTGACATAAAGTATTAATGGGGATGGTATCATTGCCTGGGCTTCCAAGAGGCCAAAGGACAGATGCAGTGTCACTCTGGCCAATCTGCCCATCCGTACTCTTCTATTTCAATTTTTTTTTTAAATTAGCATTTATGAGTTACGTTTGGATCAGATTTAGGGTAGGTTTAGGGTAGATTTCTAAAAATAGCAATATATAATGGTCCTAGTGGAACTGTAGAGTGAAATGGATGGTTTGGTTGCAGGTGAGCTGACAGCCTTGAGGGAGGAGTACTTGGCGGCCTCTGAGTCCGAGAAGGCCGCACTGGAGAAGCGCTATGGCAAGCGACGTCTGCAGGGCCTGATGGAGGACGGGTTCACAAATGAATGGATGCAGCGCAACAGCAAGCAGTGTCCCTCCTGCCACGCGCACATACAGGTAGACACACACACGTATTTGGTTGGCATCAGGAAGGGCATTCTGCTGTAATAATCCAGCTTCAGCAGTCGTCGCCAGGGCGCAACACGTACAGCCCTTGAAGGCAAACATGTTACATATAAGATTGGTGTATGAATTATAGTAAATTGAACTAGTAATAGTTGGTGAATGTTAGCTCATGCTTTACTTTGCGAAAGATATCGATATAAAGATATTGAAATTGACAAGTTCAAAGAACGTGGGGTAGCATGGAAATGGTTAGCGCGGAGTATTTTATTTGTTTCAACTCGAACTCGTTGCCGCGCGCAGAAGATCGACGGCTGCAACAAGATGGCGTGCACCAAGTGCTCGTCCTACTTCTGCTGGATCTGCCTCGCGATCATCCCACACGTCAACCCCTACAGCCACTTCAACGACGCGCAGTCTAAGTGCTTTGACAAACTCTTCCAGCCCACCAACGTAGCCGACGAGGTGCAGGGGGACGACGACGGGGATATTCCCGCCCTGATTGAGTTTGAGATGAGATGGGACCCCCCCGATGAATTGGAGGCCGCGTAGATTTGAGGGACGTGGAGGGGAGGCATCATGGGTTATAAACAATATGGGAAACCGTTTTCGTGATATAGTATTAATTAATGGAGAACCGATTCTCTTTTTCAATTTGGACGTGAGGCAATACTATATTTAAAAAAAATTGTGCGATGTTTTTAAGTATGGATGTAATTATAGAAGCGTAATTTTCTAAAGCAATTTTTTTCGTAATTTTTTAAGTGTTAACAGCCAAGTAGAAATGCAGAGCTTGTTTTTGAGAGATCACTAAGTGAAGACTTTTCCAGAGTTACGAATACAAGGTCAATTTTAACTATGAGATTTGTAAGTTTGATGTAGTTTCTGAATCGCATGAAGTTTCACAATTTTGCTTAAACTTGAGCGTATTCTAGAGTTTTCAGTTTGCGTGCATTTTTATTGAGTTGACTATCAAAGCACAGAACTTTAATTCACAAATTTTGACTTAATTTAAGCGGATGTTTCAGGGCGTGTAATCAGCTCAACTTTTTATCTATCCTGATAATTCTTTAATTATTTCTTTTTCTTGCAATTTGTGGGTGTTGTGCTTCAAAGATTGGAAATTAAAACGTAACACCGGCAGACTGAGGTAAAGAAGAATAGGTCTGCAGCCCAGAGTTCCCCGGGCGAGTCGTAAAAGGAGACTAAAGAGGGAGAGCGATTCTTTGTACTGTAATAGTCTTTCTTACCGCAGCCGGTTCGTAAGCCCCGAATTTCAAATTTAAAGATCGGATGTAATACGTTATTTTGTTTAAATATATATTATATATTGTAAATTTTGATGCGTCCGGTGTAATTAAATATGCTTGAGCCATTAATTCTGAACGCTAATCAAATACATTGCGTTAAAAAAAGCATGTAGCATCATCTGTTGTTTCCCCGCGTATGAATCGCTTCGCTTATAATTAATTTTCGCCAGTCAAATATCATGCATCGATACGGTACATTTTATTAATCGGAATATTATCATAATATATATCGTGTATAAAACGTACAGGAATAGTTTGATCGGGGCTGGTGTTTTATTCGCTCATGTTTACAATCCAAACTGTCTTTGCCTTGACTCTCGAAGGTGCCTATAGCCTACGATTTCTGATTATTCCATTCTAAATAATTTGTGATCTTTCGCTTCGAAAGATACATTTCGAAGTTATATATTTCGTGATAGGCATTTGTGATGAAATAGAAACGCATTTGCGAGATTCTGTAGTGAAACCCATTATCAAACTAGGCTGTCTGTGCTGTTGATAGATCTATGCTAAGTTTCAATGCAGGCGATGCTGATACGTTAGCATACTCATGAAGCGTTACATTAATACATTCGATCACAGTTTGCTCTGCGCTTTGTAATAGTTTTCGCTTAGTGATTTTAAGTTCAAAACATACATTTCATATTATTCATTGCTGCGCCAGGTAAATTGTCAAAAATTGATAAGCACTCGAGAAAGATAAATCGTGAAATAAGATAAGCGCTCGACAAATTTGGGCGATCCTATAGGTCGCGGCCTGATATGAATAAATTTCGCAGGTAGATAGCAACATGTACCCGTGTTCTAGACGCGCGAGATCTTAAATTTAACTCCTCGACGCTAGCAATAGCGCGTGAATTCATTGCTACATTAGGCCGTGTTCGGTAGGATCGCCCAAATACCAAAAAGCCTTATTTTATTGCAATGACAGTGAAAATGAACCATTATGGCCTTCTAATCATTAGTAACAGGCTATGTTTGTCTTCTGAAAGCGGTTTCATCATTGCAAACCCACGGAAGACGAACTGACGTAAAACGATGAAAGAAATTTGAAATATACGTTACACCAGAAGCAACATTTCAGTGGTGCAAATACATTGCGTAGAAAAACATTTAGCTTCATCTTTTGTTTCCCTGCGTACGAATTACTTTGCTTATAATAAATTTATCGCCAGTACAATATACATCAATATGGACAAAAGAAATACAAGCAGCTAGCCTAAGAATTTTTTATGCTTTGAAAAATCAATTTAAATTAAATTAAATTGGCCCGTCAGAGCGCTCTCTGTCAATCATTAATCTCTCGTCAATCCGTAATTCGACGATGATATTTGGCCTAGCCTAGATCCCCTTGATCAGAATCCATGTCAGCAAAGCGCATCAACATCGTATACGCATTGTAAACATCCTTCGAATCTAAATGATACTCTTCCGACATTGTATTCTCATTATCGCTAAAAACAACTCCTGCATTGTTTTCAGTTGAACTAATGACGTCACGTCTAGCGGCACCCCGATCGGTGACGTCATGTGCACGGTTTGGCGCACCACCCTTCACGTCAGTGACGTCATGCTTATTCGCACCAGTAGCGTCACGCTGAGAATAAACCGCATTAATTGCGCCATCCTTATAAATTTCTAGGCCAGTGACGTCATGCGTGTCAGCAATCTCCCCCGTGACGTCACGCTTATACGATGCTTCACTTTTGGCTACCAACTGATCAAACAGGGTGCTTCTCGCGGGCGTCAAACGCATGTCAATCTCAGTTTTTCGCGTCACAAGGACTGACGACTTCTTGTAGAACACAGGCGCTGCAGCTTCAGCCATTCCTCCACCAAATAAGGATTCCTTGTAATCTCTACCAGCAGCTGTTGGTGCTGCTTCTAGCACTGATAACACAGTAGTGGGCTGCTTATCAGCTGCATCATTTTGTTGAATCGGTGGGTTTTTATCTTGTTTGACAGAATATTGTTTTACCGTAGCGCCGCTAGCGAGGATATCCACTGAAGTCTTGATATCCCTCGGCGCCAGATAATCGGAAGAATCATCTGACATTATTCCGCCTTGATTTCCTACAGTCAAAGTTTCTTTATAAATGTTGTGTATATTCGTTCTATTCAAAGTTGCAGTCGGCGTGCTGCGTGCAGACCTTGTGATCAGTGGCACGGTCCGCTCACACAAGACCTTCACGGACAGACAGGCTACGCCTTCCCTGCCACGCAACACCACGTCAATGGTTTCCGAGTCCAAATCAACGTTCACCGGCTGCTGGGCAACACCAGCATCCAGCCCCGCCCCTTGATTCGCATCAACAACCCTTTCCTCATCTGCGCTTAAATTGAGATCACGCGGACTGAGGTAAATAAGTTCTTCCCAGCGTTCTACCAGTGTTGATCTACGCACCCCTCGGTTGTTGAATCGTCCATTGGACTCGTCCAGGAGCGTAGACGACCGCTGCTGCACCCCCTCGCTCTTGGACTCGTCCGTTGATGCGGTTGAGGGTTTTGTGATCGGAGAATTGTACGCAGCTGCAATGTGTGATGTTTTCGATTTCACATCCACTTCAGCAGCCTTCTCGAGTAGGCCTACATTGTTTCTTTCTGAAAAGTCAAGTCGGTTATTTGACTTCACGTTTGATAGAGAATCAAGTTTCGCTCTGGGAATATGCAATGTTTCCCACGGAGTCCCGGTCGATTTGGACGCACTACTCGCGTTTACAACAGAACTCGACGATATTTCAGATCTTGTGTCGTCATCGACAGCCGTTGAGGTAAAGTCTGTCGTGGCAATCAGCGTGCAGGCTTTCCCTCCAGGCCTCTCTCCAATCGCCGCATCAAACCCTTTGTCAGTTAATTCGCTTGTTACTGGCGACTGCTCGTAAACTCCAGCACGATCTGTTAAATTCGGCTGAGACCGTCCCAAGCGATTCTTCGACAACTTCGATCGCTCAGCCCCATTTGATTTCTTTCCACGTCCTTCCGGCGCATCCTTCATCAATTTATTCTTACGAACGTATTTCCTTTCCGACTGTGTTTTCTCTCCCTCCTCGTCGTTCCCGCTAGACTCGGCGTCACTGCTGTACAAAGGATTGTCTTTCTTCACAGCATACAGCCTCCCTCCAAACGGGTTGTGTCGATCAGACGCCGCTATTTCGCTCTCATTCTTTGCCTCCGCACCGGATTCCTTGAGAACATCCAGCGAAGTCGCGCTGGAGAGAGAGACCTTTGATGTTAGAGCAGACAGGCGGGACATGGACTTTGACTTGGTCCACGACTGGAGGGCGTTGCGAAGGGCGGAGCGCGGCTGCTGGGAGGCTGAGCCACGGGAGAGTTTGTCATCGGATCCTCCGGCCATCAAACTGCGCTGCATTTCTATCGAAGCGTAGCATGGATGTTAAATGCAGACAGGTCTGTTCACATTGCGCGACGTTGTGGGATCGTTTTAGGTCATGGATAGCCTACTTTTGTACAAATCAACATATCAAATCGTTAGTTTATCATATAGCCACATCAAACTCTATACCGCTGCAGTGCACTTAAATGCGTATAGGCAAGAGTCTGAAGGCTGGCTTCTCATTTTCGGGTCAAATCACGTGATCCCATTTTTATGTTTTTAGTAAAACATCGGCACATACTAACAGCCTACTGTTTCGTAATACCGCCGCCACTATGCGGGACATTTTAATAGCGATCACACAAAGCGACAATGATAACTATACAGTGTAGCCGACTGTATGCATTATTCCGACGCTGTAGAATGTCCGGCAACAACAAACTAGGAGCGCTGTTCTGATAATATTCGACGACTTGCCGATGCAGAATTACACGTCAATTCTCAGTCGATGTTGGCGTGGTTCTACTCGCATAACGCTAGCATGTTAAATTAATCCGTAGCGACGTTCGTACTATAGGCCATAGCATACGTCGTAGAATTGCAACTGAAACTGGTCCGAATGCAACACGCCTTCTTCCGTAGGCTACGGCCTTCGCTACTGTACTTGAGTGCGAATGACACGGTATACAAGTAATCGATATCATGTCACGCATCAATGGCTAGTCGCTGTCTTCTATCGATCTATAGGAAATATGGCTGGGTCTCTCTACACCGCAATACGACTATCCAAGCCTGCTCTGTGCACACTGCACAGTGCAGGCACCTGCTCCTACACAAGTAGGCTACACGCATGTAATCAGGTAGACTGATGATTGCTGGCTTATTCACTGCCCATCGATCGATCTAACTTCCTTCAGCCAAGTCAACCGTGACAATTGCAAGATAGGCCTACAATTTCATGTAGGTCATGGTTGTTGTTGTTGTTGTCGTGGTAGGCGCGATCGGTTTCGTTAAGGTAATAATTATTTGACCAAGATTCATAGCTAACGGTTTTTATTCTCAAACAGCGCATCACGAAACGTAGGCAAATCAACGAATTTGCTTGAGAGGTGAGATAAAAGTGAATCCCATTATTCCATAATGCACTGACAGATCTACGGGCTACATCATGCGCAATGAAATCACAATGCCGTTCAGCGAAAAATCACGACAAAATTAAAAGCGGATTTTCAATGCGCGTGTCAAAAATCATTTCAACAATAAGGACCATATTTAATAAATAGGCTCGCTATTGGACGCGTTTCGCATAATTTAACGGACCGAACAACAAATGCTTAGAGTTAAATTAATGTGTAAGATGTAGGCTTACGTGACAGGCATTAGAACACGCGATTCGAATAGCCTAGCTACGCTGTTGGATCCTTCATGCAGTTAATTAGACAACAAAACATACAATCGGCATTGATAGGCCTTTATTGCGGTGCACGGCTCATTGAACTTAAGCAGCTTCGGCAGCAACAGCAGTAGCAGTTAGGCTGCTATATAATGGCAAGCTGTAGAGATAATTCTCTCCCCTGCAGCCTACACGGTGGTCTCCTGGAGACGTGACGCTTGAAGCTTGCCAGTGAACAATGAACAAAACGCAACATGCCAGAGCAAGCAGTAAACAGTAAACAGCCGGAGCCAATTGCTGTCGCTGTAACATTGCATCAAACAACGGCTGCAGAGGTGGACTCAAAACTGTCGCAATTCGGCAGCAGCGGCAACAGGTGTACGTGTGGGCTAAGTCAAGACGTCACACGGTTGCTATTGGAATACATAGACAAGGTAGACAAGGTACGAACAACAGTTACTTGCGATGAGCAGGGTAGTTTACATCTTTGATATTGTCCGCATTGGATCAGTTCTATGCTGGATCGCAGATTCTATAAATAGCTAATGACATCGAGATTCGAGTGACTCACAAAACACGAGGAATGCAGCGGAGAACTACGAATATAATTTATATAATAAAATATAGGAGAATCTTCGCAGCCGCACGAGGATAGCAATTGATCGCGCCGTCAATATTTTGTACGTTGAGGCATAGCACGATATTTAAATGTTGATTAGACTAGTCGAATGGGCCTAGTTATTGACGAATTGATCACAATTACCAAGCACATAAACCAGTAAATAATTTTGCTCATCCTCCTACATTATTGTTTAATTAGCAAATGTAGCCTAGGTGCTCGAAGATCACAAGAGCGTGACTGTTTTAGGTCTCTGCGCTGTCGCTTTGTGTTAAGGGTAGGGTCCACACATTCCGCAAGTACCGGTAGACCATTGCGAAATATTACAACACGCATGTCTGCAGAGCTAAATTATTCAAGGATCAGGTTAATGAAATGGTTTGAAAACGTGTTGTTGCTGTTCTGAGAATAACAATATTGTAGCGTTACTATTTCACAGTAATGCTACATTAGGATATAGGCATACAAGCCTATCCATCGAATGAACGTGCGTCTCTCTGTTTTATTTGGACGCATTGCAGCTATAAAGAAGTCGGGCTACTTTGTTTTAGTGCAGAAATAGTTTTGCAGGTATAATCTACTTTTGAGTTGGTCTAATCCCAATGTAGATCATACATGCAAACTATGTTTACCCTATGAACCACATACGACTTCAGGCGTCCTTATTGGATTCAACTGCAGCCAATTTGGAACATTTTGTGCTCGATATCGATCTGCGTAAATGGGAGAATCGTATTATGCCTACAATTTATTTTGATGATATATCCATGACAAATAATTATTTGATCGATGCGTCCGCAGCTTCCAAAACACGCCAACAATTTTGAACACACCAGCGACACGCGATTGAGTTTTGAAGGACCATGGCGGAAGCCATAAATATCATCGCAACCTGGCTGCTCTGTCAATCCTTTCTGTTCTTCTCTGAAGCTGCGGTCTCAGCATTGAGCACCACCGAGCTCAACGACTTTCAGACAATACCGCCAACCATTGCAGGCAACACGGCTTCAGCGTATTTTATTGCAACAACAAGTGGTTCTACTGAAGACCTGCAGCAGCCTGCAAATTTGCTTCAACTACAGCTTGTTACTGATTATACTGTACGTATACCCGCCAATGTCATGCCAAGTAAAGACCAATATGTAACTACAGAAGAAACTGAGAACGCCGTACGCAACCTAACGCAACTCAGAAACGCCTCTCTTCATTCTGCATCCAACGCCGCCTCATCAAATTCTTCTTCCGGTACACTGGTGCAGTTTGAGCCATATTTGGCGGAGGACTCCGATGAATTCACCGACTGGCCGAACAACTTCGAAGAATCAGGGTCTGCCTCTGATGAAGAAACGACGGTGTTTCCCACGACGCAGCTCAGCGACTATCTGACGATGTACAACGACGCGAATATGCCGCTGTACTTTGACAATTCGGCGAATATATGGGTTCAGTTCATTGGCAATGTCGGTGATGCTACTGCGCTGACAAGCACGAACCAAGGGCCTGCTGGTGAATCGATAGTTGGCGCTGAGATACAAGCTGAAGGTAAACCCGGCGTACAATTGGTAAATGGAACTGTAAACGCAGGAGCAAAAATTAATGGTGGTCTGGAGAGCGAATACGTTGCTGGTTCTAAAGGTTCGAACAGTTCCGACTCTTTCAACAGAACGGCCTTTGAGGCGTTGGCAAGCGAACTGAATGCTGATCAGAATGCTAACGCGTCAGAGGACGGCTTAATTAATCAAAGTGTGGTAAATATTGAAACAAACGGCACTGGAGCACTACTTTCAACATCACGGTTAAATACCACGGGACTTGCTACGACGCAGTCTGGCTACAACCCCTTTGGAATCCTGCTTGGGAATCAAACAAGCTACAGCAGTCAGCTAATGGCAAAGATCGCGTCTGATAATGGGAATGTGTTTTCCCAGACCACCATCAGCACTACACAAACATCGCAAGCAATCCAAGCTGCCAATTTGTCAAAAGATAGCGGAAACGTAGGCCTAAATGTCACTGATTCTGATAAGACCGTTTCAAATGCGACATTGTCCACAACTTTGATGTCAAGCAGTATTTCTCAAAACGTTCTAACTACAAATGGTAGTGGAACGACGATTTCTGCTAGGCAGTTAATTAACACTACGAGTCTGTTAGTGAACTTGTTGGGTCCTTTTACCAATGCGACCGATGTTAAGTCTAATTCAACAAACGATTCCATGTCGACGACGATTTTTCTCTCTCAGGCATCGACAAAGAATGACGGTTTATCAACCGTAACATCCTTTTCTGCCGTCATTCAAAACGCTAGCAAATTTCTAAATAGTTCTGATGGCATAAATTCTTCAGCAACAAGCAATTCTGCAGCAACCAGTACCTACGGCATTACAAGACCTACTACGAAAGGCGTCCAGTATCCTTTATCGTCAAGCAATACTACATTCCCTTATGGCTCGACCAGTTCTGTTTCAGTGTTAAGTGACGCCAACCAAACATTTAAATCGTCGATTTTTCAAACTCAGTCTAATTTCCTGAGCTTTAACACTACACTAAACTCAAGCTACGTTACACCGTCTGCACTGATTTCTGATACGATACTTCAATCAAATATGACATACACTGCACTTCCTGCACTCAACGTCAATGCAACATCTCAATTAAACACAACCTACGCTACACTCCCTTCAGTAAGCTTCAGCATATCATCACAATCCAGCAAACCCGCAAAAGATGCTCAGAATTCCTCGCTTATTTTCTACACAACACTATCCTCAAATATCACCAGATCAGTGAACACCATCACTCCCACTACCCCTCTCAAAGAAACGCCACGCACTGTAACCAATTCCAACACCCACACATCGGAATCGATCACAACTGTCACTCAGTCTTCCACTTCACTCCCCTACACCGGGCTCATCACGCAGCACCCAAACATTACCAGAAATATTTCCTACATCCTATCGTTCACCGGCAACTGCACCATGCTCAAACTAAGCGGCTCTCAGTACATCACCGCCTTCATGGGAGCCCTGTCCTTGCGTCTCCAGAGCCTCCTGGGGGTCCCAGGCTCCCGGCTGCTGGTCGGACCGGTCTCCTGTGGATCCCTGAACGTCTCCTTGACTATTCTCTACGCCACGGATGACGTCGACAGAATGCTTTACTATATAGTTGACTCAGGAATCGTTGTTATAACACCGGCTGATTTCTTGTCGATCGGAAATCTGACCGAAACAGACACATTTCGGTGCATTGGTATCGTGTCGGGTATTCCCTGGGCATTAGCGTCAGACACTACCAAGAGATCTCACAGTGGATTGTCTGTCAGAAATCTAATCCTCACCGTAGTCCTAACCGTTGTCGGCGGTCTAGCGATAATCGCAGGATTGGCGGTGGCTAGCATCTGGTGGTGTCGATCAAAACGCAAGCCACGCCCACGCAGCCAATCCCATGATCACGTGGTCGACGCGTGGGCGGAGCGACCGAGGATGTCGCTTGATGACGTCAGCGCTGCTTCCGGTGACGTCACACTGGGCATGCTGCTGCTGGCCCCGTCCCACGAGGGAACAAGTCGCCCATTGGCCGCCGCCGGGGGGCGAAGCAACAACGGGTTCACGCAGGGTGCGACAGATTCTCCCGGTCACGTGATCATTCATTGTGACGTCACGGGGGGCGAGGGAAGGAATAGAGCAGCGAGTCAGGATTCGTCAATTCGTGAGTTTATGAATGGGAGCCCTTCCTTGAAGCGTATGGCTTATTCGCCAGATGGTAACACTGTAGAGGATGGGAGTCGAAGTGAAGCTATGACTTTGGCAATAAGACGACCGGCTGAATCGACGGAAGGTGGTTTTGAGCCTAACCAAACTGACCCCTTCGAAGTTAGAAATTTATCGAACGATGTTGCTGTATCAGGAATTAGTAATCCCTCATTTGTGGATTTCAAGAATGAACTGAATGAGGGGAATGCGTCAAAGATCACAGCAGCAAGTGACGTCACAGGGGTGGAATGGAATAGAGATTCCAGTGCTAGTCCCGGATTCAATAAATCGTTGAAAGATTCCTCGGTGCCTGGAATTGAGGCCAGAGACTATTACTACACAGACTCGGCTGCAAATTTAGACAAATCCTCTTCACCTGTGATAGAGGCCCACGCTGACAGGGCGTTTGATTCCGCTGTAAATTTATCTTTCAATTTATTTGACACGGTGCCAATAGCGAGCGAGCACGCTGACTCAACTTCTGTGATATTTAAATCAGGTTCTGAGACCGGTGATCTCTTTAAGCACGCCGGTATGGATAGATCTAATGATAACGTACCAAGATCGCCGTATGTCAATCTGTCACACGATGGTGATTTTGCTCAAATGAACACTCGTAACGGCAATGAATCGGATCTAATATGATGTTCTATTTTCATGTTCGTGATTGGGTAGACTATATTGCGAGTTCTGAATTGTCCTAACATGTGATCGTGCTTTAAATCATTTTATTTAAAGCTGCTGTTGGTTGTTTTGATTGAGGAAATCGAAAGTGAAGACCATCCTGTTGAGGCCTAGACACTTGTTGACTGTCATGCATTAATAGCTCCGATGCAGATGTCATGATTTTATATCATGTTCGTTATTCCCCTAACAGGTAGCCAACAAAAAATATTTTGTCGCCAAGGCGATGATAACCCCAAGTGAATTGACAGTAATAATAAATAATAATAATAATTAATAATTTAGACTCCGAACGTTTATAATCTGGCATCTTCGTTGTTCCAATTTGCATTCACAGTGATGACTTGACGTCAGCTTTCTCTGATTGCTACCGAGTCTGAAACGTGACTAAATTGTTTTCTATCCGACGGTTCATACCATTCCTGAATGAATTCATTCTCCGTGTTGTGGTTGAATTAACGGTTGGCCTGTTGGAAAGCCGACAAAATTAATCTTATAGATCATTTAGCCTAATGAACTTTCAATCCCTGAAATGTACTGTTCTTGTCGTTTGCTTTTATACTATTACCGTAGCCTACATCACAGATCCGTTGTTATTTTCATTAGAGAAAGACCACGTCATTCTTGTTATGATAGGCTTAGGCTACATTCTATTAGTTAATAGCATTGCATAAACAATTCAAGATCACAACTGAAACGGATCTTTTGATGCAGGCTTAGCTTCGTAATGGCCTTATTACTGAACAATAATCAAGATGCTAGGCTACCTTGACTTCAAGAACGCTTTCAAATGCATGTAGTTTACCATCTTCGAAAAGAAGTTCCCCATGCATAAATAATTATAATGCCCATCGAATACTACACTTTATAGGCTATTGCAAACTGTCCTGAAACTAGCCTGGTTCACACAATTTGAAAGTTCCCCTCCGTTCGCGATCTCCACAGCCCACTGCACAAATGATATCATAGTTAAACAGAGACTCCTCTCAGTTCTCCGTTCAGTGCAGTTGTCAGCCCATCCATATCTCCCTCTGTTCCTCTCTCTACCCTCCCATCCTCCTCCACAAACATCGCCTTCAGCTCATTCTCCTCCCCCCCGACCATATCCCCATTCCCCAATCTCAACCCCTCGGCTCCCGCAACCCCCGCTCCTTTCGACTTGACCCCCCCAACTGCGGGATGCCCCGCGCCCCCTCTGTTCTTGAGCGGCATGCGTGTGTCTACCGCTGAGTAGGCCCCTGACACTGACAGCGCCCTGGATGTGAACCTGGCGGCGGCAGCGCGCCCCCTAGCGCTGGACAAACACGGGAGGATCTGCCGAAACTCCGCCTGGAAGTTATCATTCATCCACGCGTACAGGAAGGGGTTGTACACATTCGAGCTCATCGCTATCACGTGGGCGCCAAAGAAGGCAAGAAGGAAATAGCTCCACGTCTCTATATCCAGATAGTACTCCCACGTTAAGAGGATAACGTTGAGCGGCAGCCAGCAGCAGACGAATATAACCACCATGGCTATCAGCATGCGGTTTGTGCGTCTTTTCCGTCCGATCTCCATCTGGTAGCGCTGGCTGTTGACAGCCGTGCGGCCAGTGCCTATCTTGAGTCTGGCGCGCACGCGTAGTGCGACCGAGACGCGCGTGTAGCAGTACGCGATGACGGCGCAGGGGGCGATGTACTGAACGAAGAGGCAGGTGAGGGTGAAAGTCTTGCGGGCCTCGGGGTACGGCCAGCGCTCCTCGCACACGTACACCTGTCGCACGGGAGTTAGCACCCTTCGTTAATAGGCTACAGTCAAAGCGGTCGCCTAGTAACTTCTAATCATTCGCATTAGTTGGTGTGATCGTATGACGTCGACACAGATAGGGTGTTTTAAATCAGCATTCTTGAGGGGTAAATTCATATTACACACATATCATAATTCCTTATTTGACTTATAGATAAATAATGAACTTCCGTGACGCATATATGCGACGATATAGTATTACTATACTACAACAGAATAAAGACCATAAGATGTCAAAAAACAGCCATAAAATCTGGTAAGGCTAGCATTATACATATATAGCCTAAGCGTACTCAACCCGGTGGTAGATTGAGAGGCTGCAGAACGTAATAGGGATACAATTAAAAAGTAGGTCAGTATTTTTTATTATAGTTTGATATATTTACTGCTTTTCACAAATTCATCTTAATAAATAAGATGAAGAAGAAGCTGGAGTACCTCTTCCTTGGCCATCCAGTCAATCCTCATGTAGACGGCGATGGGCAGGGAGACGGACACGGCTACGAGCCAGATGGCGGCTATCAGAGCCAGACAAACTGGCTTTTTCATACGAGACCTGAACAGATGCAAGCCAGATCAGAGCCAGATGAGCTGACTTACTACTGGTAAGGAGGAAGTAGAAGGGAGCCAGATCACAGGCAGGAAAACTGGCTTGTATGTTCTAACTACAGTTCTTGAAATCGAAGAAAGTTAGATCAGAGTCATAGGGAATGCATATTGATACTAGAATATAATTATTCCTTGCTCAACAGATAATATTTTAGAGCTTATTTCTGTATGACTGTCATAACGCCATGATTCTCTGCACTAATTAAAAAAATCACCGATCACAGGCGTCTCCTAGATCGGTGAATTTCTCTGTACAAATGAATTTTCATTCTACAATAATAATCTCAGCGTCGTTAATTAATTCGTGAATTTCGGCGCATTTTATGTCGCTTTACAACACAGATATACAGAGTGCGTCATAAAAAAACAACCCCCTAGCGAATTCGCGATAACTCGGCCAAAAGTAAATATATTTCCTTGAAATTTTCAGGGAT
>JAQIWG010000172.1:0-42358 GCA_034695025.1 Chamaedrilus cognettii | reverse complement strand
CTTGAAGTTGAATATTTTTGAATGAATGAATGAATACAGCATGATTTTAAGCATAACTTGTGATAGTTACTAAGATTTTAGCAAGATATTTACTAGTATTTTAACAAATTTTTTACTAGAATTTTGACAAGATATTTACTGCCATTTTGAGCTTATATTTACTGGAATGTTAACAAGATATAATTTTGACATGATATTTACTATTATTTTGATGACGGTATGTTGTAACTGCCGTTGACAGATAGTCCTGTATCAGCCGTATGATCGGTCGGTGGACTGGTGGGCCTACGGCGTCTTGCTTTACGAGATGATCGCTGGCCAGGTAAGGACATCCATGTGTGCGGAGTTATCACTAACTCGTTGCTGAGCACTGTGTGTTAGCGTTAGATAATATTATATGTTGGTGCTATGCTTCAATGGGGAAGTGAGGAGAAGGATGCAAGTGGTAGAGAATTGTTGCGGCCTGCGTTCAGTGGGGAGGAACTGAATGGGTGAGAGGATGATGGAGTGGTAGAGGGCGTTGTAGCCCCCGTTCAATGGAGGAACTGAATGTATAAGGGGTGATTGAGTAGTAGAGTGTTGTTGCAGCCTCCGTTCAATGGAGAGGATGAGGAGGAGTTGTTTCGGTCGATCACAGACCAGAACGTCAACTACCCAAAGTTCATGTCTCGCGAGGCGACGGCCATCTGCAAGGCGGTAAGCATTCATAGTATCTTGTGTTGTCTCTGAGAGGACTCGCTGATAGCCAATCAATGAATTGCAGCAAAATATTTAAAACTTGAATCAAGAGAAGAGAGACTGTTTCTGTCAAACTACAGTACTGATAAATACATTCTGTATGTGACTGATTGCAACTTTTACTGCTGGAGCTATGTTTTGAAACGACTGCTGAGCTAATGAAATTTTGTTTAATTTGAAAGGGTTTTTTATACAATATATAAGAAAACTGATGATGCTATAAAATGTCAGTGAAAATCGGAGATGACTTACAGGTGCGATTTTAATGATTATAG
Organism: Chamaedrilus cognettii; assembly: GCA_034695025.1. Taxonomy (NCBI): domain Eukaryota; kingdom Metazoa; phylum Annelida; class Clitellata; order Enchytraeida; family Enchytraeidae; genus Chamaedrilus; species Chamaedrilus cognettii. The sequence goes on along the minus strand of JAQIWG010000172.1, from coordinate 41,345 downwards.
CTGTGCCAGTCCTGTTCCATCTTTGTTTATCGAGAGAGACTAACTTTTATTTATGGTTGCCGCGTGGTTCAGCTGCTGGTGAAGAGTCCCCAGAAGAGGCTTGGGTCGGGAGATACGGGAGAACGCGAGATCAGAGAGAACGCGTTCTTTCGTCGAATTGACTGGGATCGACTGGCCAACAGGGAGCTGCAGCCCCCCTACAAACCACCTATCGTAAGCCTTGTCCCATTATATGCTTTTGTTTAGTCTTATCGCCCTGTTTTGCTTAGCATGCGACTAATTGTAGCCTTGACCCGATATCAGATCAAATCAGCACACTAAGCTGATTTTGGATGTAAATAGTTTCAATGTCACGTGTATTTTCTGCTGCATCTCAATGCTATGTTTTTTGATCCCCATATTTCATTCTTGATTACCATTTAGCGAGGTATGTACATGTTAACTCAATCTCGTGCTTCAACTTTCTGCACGTATTTTTGCGCCACTTTCTGTGCGGGACCCTGCGCCGATTTCAGACGTCTCACTTTAGGGTGTAATCCAGCGCATAAATAAAACCATTAGTTTGTGCGTGCATGGAAAAAAATACACGACAAAATTGCATCAATGAAACTGACGTTATTTCGCCACTGGTACGTTTTTTCGTCTTTGCACGAAATCACGCTTTTATCTTACGTTGGATTTCGCCCTTAGTACTGTGTTGTGTTCTTTTTTGGTCCTTTTTGATACCAGGGTGCCTCTGCGTGTAGGGTGCTACCCTAACCCGTATGCTATTCTTGTCGACCGGCGTGCGCAGAAAACAGCGAAGGACGTGAGTAACTTTGACCGTGAGTTCACTGCGGAGGCGCCCAAGCTGACGCCCACTGACAAACTCTTCATCATGAACCTCGACCAGACAGAGTTTGCCGGCTTTTCCTACGTCAACCCAGAGTTCATCGTCAACGTATGAACGCCTCCACCTGGTTAGATTCCATTGACCCCCGATCTTTTGCCGCAAAGTGGAGGAGGTTAGGGGGGTTGTTAGCCCCCGGGAGTAGGCAGCGTTATGTTTTAAAGTTGTGGATGGATGTATGATGGTTTTGTTTCACGCTTGGGAGTTTTGAATTGTTCATTAAATAATGTACTATTTCCGAGGAACAAGGTTTGATTTGAATTGTATTAATAACCTACTGGTATGTCAATTGATTGAACTGACACGTGGCATCGAAGAGCGATTGTTTTAGGCAGGCGGAGAACTTTTGGCGATTGTCCGGGGCTTATCTTCAACCAGCTGGCAGCGTAGGCCTATTCTGCTTAGGCGTATGCTAATTACGATGTACTTTATTATCACTGAGAGAAAGTGAAAGTTTTTGTTGTTATCGGACTGTCGTTTTCAGTTGTTAGTCGAGTAGTATTAGAATTTGCAGCATTTCTGTACTATGTGACATTCCAATCAGTGGCGTTGTGAAAGATTTTGGCGCGTTTTTCGCAACGCGCGTCTATTTTTGCGCTTTTGCATTTATTTTTTATATCTAGTCGGTATCCGCGCGCGATTCATCTTTAAGGGACTTCCTTTTCGACGGCCGTCGGAAAATTGTTACGGATCGCGTAACGTTTCGCGTTTTTTCGACCGCGAATCGAACGATTGCGTCGTTTTTGAGCCGTTTGCGAATCGTTGAATGTTAGAGTCGCTGTTGCGTTTCATCGCGAGCGCAGTTTATTTCGTTAGCGATTTATTTCTTGTTGAACTACTTTGATCTCATGCCTATTAGCGTAGATTGTTTTGTCTCGTCGTGTGTGGTGGTGAGTGTAGTTAAAGCTTAGCGCGAAGCTTTGTTGCGATTGGACGTCGATTCGGAGCTCCGAAATGCTGCGCGTTAAATCAGTTGGTGTTTGTCGGTCTGAACTTGACAAAAGTCTAAGCAGCGACTGGTTGACGTCGAATCATCAGTCATTGTTAGTGGATAATAGCAAATTCGAATACGTAGTTAAGCGTATGCCGCAGCTAACTGCAATCGTGTGTTAAGAATGAACGATGTATTTAAGCTTATCTCTTCAGATCTCATCCGGTTAAAAAAGTCTGTTGACGTTTATTTCTAGTGGATAGCTGTATTTACACGATTTTGCAACTTTTCCGCAATTGAATTTTATTACTTTGGGTCTATTTTATTCTTTGTGTATTCGAAGTTTTGTGTTAACGATGACTACATTCTTTTTCTATATTCTGTCCAGTGAGATGCAATAAACATTGTGCAATTTTTTATCATTCCGATTTTGTAGAGCTCTTTTTTAATTACGCTGATTTTAATATTACTATGAATTTGGAACTAAACGCTCAGAAAATATCGTAGATTATTTTCGATTTTTTTTTGTACAATTTTTACTTATTTGTGTTCTCATCATTCATTTGTAGTTGCAGGTTTGTGCTTTTTCTGCTAGGTTTGTCAAATTTTTAATTTTATTAAGTTTTTAAAGTACAAGGTGGCCCTTCTCCAGTGTAGAGGTATTATTTCAAGTCACAAGTAGGTCTAATACTAGACCGGGGTCGAGTACAGGCTGTACAGAAATAGTTTACTGTAAAACGTGAAATTTGTGCATGCAGGTAATTTTACCGAATTTTGCGAATCGGTCAAACTTGCGAAAATTACATTTATCGAAAATAAGGCTGCCGGAGTGATATATAATTGACAGTCGTCAAAAACGTGAAAATTAACTGCAGCGAAATTTCTAGGAGGCAAAACCGGGAAGATAACGCGCGGCAAAAATTTCATGTTCTACGGTATTCCTGTGCGGGTTTCATCATCCATGCCCAATGTGCCCGGATACTACACATTGCTCATGCGCGTATTTTTACCGGTTGCGCTGACTGGTGGTGTGGTGCTTCTATAGCCTGTCTTGTGATGTGTCGTTGTGGTGTGCTGGGTTTTTCTTGCCCCTCGCAGTCGACAAAACCGCAAGAATATATGCATTTTTTGTCTTCTTTCGCTTTTGTGTCTAGAGCAAATGCAAAATTTGAATTTTCTGTCGCAGGCTGTACAAAGTACTAGCTATAACGAGCATCTTTCGCTTTGTGTTCGGAGCGATTTCGAAATTAGAATTTTTGGTCACAGGCTGCGTTAAATAAATATTAATTGATCATCGTTTTCGTCGTCCGTTTTAATGCGTTAGAGGCAAGTCTATAACGCCGTGTTTATAACAACACAAGTATGGCCTATTTGCGTTCATTGTTTACAACAGGCGTTATATTATTATTTTTTTAGTATATTATCCTTTATTGTTTACAACAGGCGTGGTACATGTAGATTCCAAATGCTTTTTGAGAACTAAATGTTGGGCCTACTCAATTGGGAACAACTTATTTTTCAATTCCAACTAATGCAATAACAATATTAAATGACTTACGGATTTGTATAATGATGTTTCGTGTCATTTTGTTTGATCTGTAGTTCAATCACTGTTATGTATGGACACGAAGCTGAACAATTGTTGAACGTGGATCCAGTCGTGCTTAGTTTATTACGTTATAGGCTGGAAATATAGTTCCAATATTATGTTCATTTTTTGTTTTGACTTTAACTGACATTTTATATGGATTGATATTGTAACAAGATTTATTGCGCCAATATTACTTCCATTTGGCGCTAACATTTTCAAAAAAACGAGACTGCTATATTGTGTTTTATAGTGCCAAGGTTCATCTATAAGTTTTGCAGGCGGTTGTGGCTTGGAATGTGACGTTGTGTCAAAAGGACATTGTGGTGTATATTTGGTGTAGAACGCTGTGTTAGGGTCTCTTTGAACCATGCATATTTTGCATGCAATTTAGCATGCAACCGTGTTAAGGCGACGGACGACCGTTGTCATGACAACAATTTCCTTAACTGGATTTCATGCACGGCTTGCATGAAACCCTGTTATGGACATTTTACATTGTAATTCTCTTAACATGGTTGCGTGCAAAATTGCATATAAAATTGCATGCAAAATGGGCATGGTTGAAAGAGACCCATAAAGGGTTCTCTTTTCCAAGATCTCAATGTTGTGACATCATTACATTTTAGACATTGTGTCAGCGTTATGTCAACGTGTCATCAGTGTCATTCGCTTGCTGTCGACGTGAATATCATATTTATATTTGTGACTGACATTTTTTTATTTGTCAAAAAAAAGTCTATTTTAAACAAATCATCAGATATTTTATTCACACTTCGATGTGAATACTTAATTCTTTTTGTGACTGACGTTTTTTTATTAGTAAAAAAAGAAGTGCATTTTAAACAAATCATCAGATATTTTATTCACACAAGACTGTGAAGTGTGCAGACAATATTGCAGAGATAAATTTTATATATATCTAATTTAATTCAATCAAGGTCTTATAAAATATAATTATTGTACCTAAAAAATGTTATAGTATTGAACCAATAATATATTGTGCATGTCAAATCCACATTTTTACTTTTAATTAATTATATACAACAGGTATTATATGATACATCGTGGTTATACATTCCGACTGATAGCATTAAACAATTGATTATAAATTCATATTGATTAGCAATCGAACACTGTATAATATTTGAAGCTATATGACCTCTCTGTTAGCCCACTAGGCTACGTTGCTGGCAACTATATGAACATTGATACGGTATGATAATTATAGTGGTTATATTATCATAGGCTACATTGATAACACGTTGCTGATAAAAAATATTAGCGTACTGTTTACAGCCCGTTTCTAGTTGTAGTAGTCTAAAATCAAATGTATTTTGCAACAATAAAACATTCTAATATGTTATATCTTGGATTTATTGTTATTTGCTGCACGCGTTTACTTTTAACGCCAACGTCTAGGGAAACAGTTTGATTGTTCAAATCAATAAAACAATGGCCACTTCCTTCAATCGCATCCAATCAAAATCCCTTTCCCGGTTAGTTTGCGCTCTTGACTTGTCCCATTACCTCCCACCTTGCTAACCCCCCTATTTAACCCCTTGCCTAACCCCACCCCTTCCTACAACCCCTCTCTCTCCAAATACCCTTCGTAAGTCTCAAACGTCTGCGTCGGCCGCCAGAGGTGATCGACTTCCGGGGTCAGGGGGTCGGGGGCGAGAACGTCGACTGTTTCGCGCTTCATGGGTATGTGCAGGTGCAGCGCGTGCAGCATCATGCGTGCCGGCGCGGTATCGGTGCGGTTGCTGTACGTGTAGTCGCCGACCACGGCGTGGCCGATGTGCAGGCAGTGGACGCGCAGCTGGTGCGTGCGACCTGGCACCGCACAAACAGCAAACAACGGGCTTATCAACAGGGCTAAGTTTAGCCTTGATAAAGCAAGCGTAGCGCTATACCTGCTCCTGCAAAACAAGGTTAAGGTTCGGCCTGATAAAACATGCGTCGCTTTATGCCTTCTCCCACTGAACAGGTTAAATTTTGCCCTGATAAAACATGCGTGATTCTCAGCTTCAAAGACAATAAATACTGTAAAACATGACTTTTTTGCGTGCATGCTATTTTGGCAAATTTGCCAAATTCACAAAAATTACATGCACAAAATAAAGCTGCAAGAGTTATATAATTGGCAGTCGCCATAAAGGGAAAAACTAAGAGCAGTGAAATTTCTTCTAGCCAAAACCGCCAAAATAACATGCATGAAAATCGTGTGTTTTACAGTATCAATTTGTGAACATTTACAAATCTGAAATATCATCGATAGTTGGTACACGCGTATGCATGAATTTGAGTCTCAGGAAGCCTACCGTGAATCTGAGAAATCCTTTTCACCTGTGTGGGGGATGAGGAGAAGCTTGGACACCGGTCTCCCGTCATATGTCCCATGCTGCAGCAGGACGACCCGAGTCTTTGCCTCTCTCGGCAGTGAGCACACCGGTCCATCAACAGGCTGACAGCTTGTTGTGGCAGGCTGCAGATCTGTTGTAGCAGGCTGTGGATCGGTTGTGGCAGGCTGCAGATCAATTGGGGCAAGCATAGGATCTGTTGCGGCGGGTTGAGATTCTGCCTTGACGGGCTTGGAATGCATTGCAGCACACTGAGAATTTGTTGCAGCAGGCTTAAGATCTATTGAGGGATTTGTGGCAGGGTATGGACCTTTTGTAGCAGGATCAGGATCTGTTGTGGCAGACTGTGAATCAGTTGTGGCTGGTTGAAGATTTATTGCAGCAAGCTGACAATTTGATTCTGTCAGCCGACTGTCTGCCATAGCAGATATACAATCTGACAATGTATTTGTATCATTCGCCGCTGCCAGACAGTTTGTCATTGGATCCGGGCCGTGAAACGTGGCGTTGTTAGCCATCTGGCACTTCGCCGTGCCAGATGGGTAATCTAGCACGTTGCTTGGCGCTTGCCGGTAGCTTGCCGGATCGACACACATCCTGTGCACTTCCGTGTCACACATGTCACGACCAATGGCAATGTCGATGTCAACGACACGTTGTGATTGGGCATTGAGGTGACCTCTTACCTGCAATGTAATAAAAAGATGAAAATATTTAGACTCCGTTGTACCGTACAGATAAAACTGTCTACAAGGCTAACTATGCATGGATTTTATCATCTGAGTATACAAATTTATATAGATTCAAATTTGCTTCGATTTCGTCCGGCAACAGATGTTTACATTATCTACCAAACGTAAATAACTGCGATAAATAAATAGCTTCCATTTTTGAATTATAAAGAAATCGCCAGAAGCATAATAATTCTTTAATTGTCAAAATTGCATAAGACTTCAATTTTTCAAGCATCTATTTTCCAATACTTTTAAAAGTGAAAAGCATTTGATTGAATTTGTATTCGACATATAAATTGGCTACAAAATCAGCTCAGAAAAGAAACACAGACTAGTCATCAAATTTAAAGAAAGAGACCGGCAACTTTTAATAATAATAAATAATAATGGCTTAGAGTTCGTTTCGGCGTCTAATGACGTCATTGGGGACCTTTTGCTGGAACAGTTAACTGACCAGCGCAACGTAGTGCTTGGTGACGTATCGACGCGCAAAGGCCTTGTTACCCCAGCGCGACGCGGCCTTCGTGAGCGCGACACACAGACAACCGCTCGTAGCATAGTCCAGCCTGTGGATGAACCTTCACAGCAAAACAATACATTGTAAGGTTCTGATAAATATTCATATTCCATTTTGCAATTTAAAGTTATGCACTAAACGGTACAGGAAGAGACTCCGTGGCTAACTACTACTAGCAAATAAATGCATATCTAAATGCTTATTCGCAGTCACGCAGTTACATATAAAGATATGTCATATGAATACGATTGGCATTGTTTGTATATCATTATAATGTTTGAACTGCAGTCCCAAAATGGAAACAATGTCGGGTATTTATGCTTCGCACCGTTGTACATTACAACTTCATAAATAATCCCTTGATCAAACATTACAAATAAAATGTTTCACTACAAATATTAGTATACTCCGTTCGAAATTACCGTAATTATTTTTTAAACAATCACCTCGGCATATAATTATTTTTAGTTCAATATCAATAAAAAATTAATGATATTCAAATAAGATACACCAATGCGACACTAATTTTAATACTACCGATAACAATCGTCGTAACTACAACACTACCCACCTAAAGCTGTGCGCGGCTGCTTTATCCACCGCCTCTGGGTAGAGGGTCCCCAGCTGCGTCGCCACGGTAACGGGGTCAGCCGCGGGGTCATCGCTGTTGATCTTCAGGTCAAACCGCTTGTCCACAACGACAAAATTCGCGCTCTTGTACAGAATCCGTGGCAATTTGTACCCCTCCTGGACGAGCTGCCCGTCTTCCTTCGTCCACTGGCCGGAAGTTAGACGCAGCATGATCCTGAGAGGATACGAATGAGTCAGACTGAGCGCGAGCCGTGCTAGAGACAGCATGTGAATGATTTCCTGTTTAAATGTAAGTGTTGAAAGAAGAGGGGCAGTAAAACGTAAATCGAAGCTATATGGTTGCTGATTCCCTGTCATGTGATTTATATTATTGTACGCTTAGGCCTAATAACGCCTAATACGCCTAATAACGAAAAAAAAACATAATGTTGCACATGTCATAGCTACATCATAAAATTATCACTTTAAATATTCGCCTAAGCGACAGCAGTCTATGACAATTCCAACTAAGTTTTTAATGCAGCTTAATTACAAAAAAAAGGAAATTTAGTGAAAATTCACTATAGATTTGAACTTTTGAGCGATAATATAATGATTATCTTGCAAAAGTCATTATCTAAATCCTACACTAGTCCTTCTTCCATTTTTATTTATTTATTAGGTCTATGTAAAAGTGCAGCTTACAATGTTGAGCGATTAGCGGTCTAATTTAGGCTCAGACATTTGCGGAAGGCTATATTAATTATTAAGCCCATCTCCTGCCCTTTTAATACTATTTTAGACGTAATAATTCGACCTAATAGTAGATCGGCAGTGATACTAAGCGGTTGTAGCGGCTGTTAGGCCTACAGCGCGGTCAGTGGCGTGCAGATAGTCTAGAAATGGGATCGACGTGCGGCAAGCGAGGACCGCAGGGCTTAACTCGGGGCTCGGCTTCATTCGACGGACAGAGAAGCGGACGGGTCGTGGGATCCTGTCAAGCCGATTTACGGGAAAAATTGGGTCTGTGTTTAGAACTATCTTTCAGCTAACCGTGTATGGTACCGACCATGACTATCACTGGCAGGATGGTCGGGCGGTTGTCTGTCACTGGCAGGAATCGCACGGTCTGTGCGATTGCGGATAGCGGCTAAAGCTAGTTCATAGTCACTGCTCAGGTGGTTATACGTACCTATAATGTAGGCCTATAGGCTAAATGTAAATAGAACTGGACATTTTATTACGAATTTGTTTGAAGTGGGTATGTTTTACGTAGCTTCTGCACACTATAATGTTCCGTTGTACGACATTCGAGGCCCCGTAAATTCCTGCGTCGCGCATTGAACTCGCCAAAAAATCATTCTTTGACAGAATTATCTATCAGTTTTATGTGTCCGGTGCCATTATGCAGACCGGGCTACAATGACCGGGCTGTGGCCTAAGCCTACTTAGAATATAATTAAAGGTCCTTTTCTAAATACACGCACGACGTACCTGAGCACATTTATTTGACAAACATCTACGTTGAACTGAGCTTATTGATTTTACGAATAACGCTTTTGTTACATAGGCCTAGGCCACTAACATCTGTTGGATGTTTTAACAACATGTTGGCCTACTAAGGTTGGTTTAAGAATAATGGGTCACTTGTAAATATACTGCCTAAGCGAGAACATTATTTGACGAACATCACATGAGGAGGGGGGGGGGGTCGGGGTTGCTTAAACTGCACTTATTGATTGTATGAATTTGAGATGTTTTCGATTAGCTGAAGTTCACCCTGATTTGATGACTTTTTGGCTGCAGATTTGAGCGGGGGACGGTCATCGAGCCTGCAGACTAAGCAAGTTCGTCCGACGCGTTCAAGTGGATTCTGCTCAACTTGTTCACCGTCACCGCTAGAGTGCTGTCTAGTGCCGTCTATTTAGTGTTGTAGGCAGATTACTTAGTACGTAGGTCCCTATAGTCCACAAGACCTTGAATATTATTTGCTACGTAATGGATGAAATTGCTGGCGTGTGCTGTTCGTCGTGTTGTTTCACTCTGCAGCTGTGCCTGTGTGCAGACCTAGCTAGGCCTGCTGGAGCAGGCTTTAAGGAATCAGAGGCGTCAAGCTACAGCTGTGGGCTATACACGTCGTGTAGCCTGTACGCACATGCATGTACATGTACAGTGTACATGACATGCGCGTGTAGGTTCTGACCTATAGGTAAACCGTTTTATCCATCCCCGTTTGCGCTCCTTATTTTTTGTGCCGTTTTTTGGTATATGTGAAGTGTAGTACATGATGTAGTACATGATGAGTGTAACGTACGGTGTAGCATCCAGCTGCTACGTGTATCTACATGTATGATCGAGTTGTGTGTTGTTTGCGCCGCGTTTAACGTTCACGATAATAATCAGGGTAATGATTGTCGCTATCGCTCTCGTGTTTTTCATTTTTCAGCATTTCAGGGTCATGTGAAGCGTAGAGCTCTGACATTTCACCCTAAGGTAACTATGCATGGCTTCGTCGCACCATCTCCCGGTGTGACTTGTGTCCAGCGAGCGCGTCCGTCCGTCCGGGTAGAAACCTTGATGTCGATTATTTTTGTGGTGGATTGATGTAAATTGATGTGGATTGTTGATGTGAAATTTGTTTTTTGGATGTGTGCACGGATGTAAAAATTTCGATGTCGTTTTTCGGATGTGTGGATGTGTGGCTTTCGGTGTAAGTAGGTAGGAGCAATAAAGCATTCAGTATTCAATAAATAAAGTATTCAGCTGTCAAAAATGCAATTTTGGGCAGGTAGGCCAACCAGTAAATAAAATCAATTGGGTGTTAAGTAGGCACATAAAACAACGACATTTTTGCGGATAGGCAAACCAATAAATAAAATCAATTTGTGGTAGGTAGGACGCCTCCGCTGCTGGACCGGGTCCACGTCCCGGGGGCTGGGGTATCACGACTAGCGCGATACGCTTATTTTTACATTATTTATCTGTCGCATTATTTTTCTGGCGTCATAAGACGCCGCGACGCCATGCAGTCAGTTGCCCGAAGCCGTATCCGATAGCCTGATAGACTGCATTGCACCTGTTTGCTAGCTGTTCAGGTCCGAGAGTACCTTAGGCACGCAGGTACATGTAGATGCGTACACGTAGATGCTGCCACGGTCTATTTCCGCGCCAGGCCTACTAATCTGCAGGTGACGATGTCACGTGACGATGTCACGTGACGATTCATTAATAACTGTTACACGTCACAGCCTGATTAATATTCTAGAATTTGCTGACCGTGTATAGCCGCAGCGGTTGCTGGGCAATGTGTTCATTACTGTCGCTGCAGGCTCACTAATAATAACGATATTAGAAAACGATTTTGGCTGATAGAAAATCAGCCATTATTGTAATCACAGCTAGTGTAGACCTGCGCCTGTAGCCCCAAACATTGTAGGTCGTAGATTGTAGGTCCACTGCGCATGCGTCACGCTTCCATCCATCACGCTTCGGTGACGCTATAACGACCAGGTATGCTGACTTTGGGTCTTTAATGCTTTATTGACGTAGTCTTCATAAAAATTGACATTGGAGTGATTGGACCCTGACCTACATGGCCTACTAGGGCTAGCTGCATGCACGGCCTACCTACACTGCAGTGGTCAGTAGACGTAAATAGCGATTCATAATCCCGACCTATTCCATACACGATGCATGTGTACGACATTGCTGCGCAGAGGCTGTTATAGTTGAACAGAGGGTTGGAACTTGGAAGACACTGAAGACGGCAAGATAGCAAATCCATCTCTGCAAGTACGAACCCAGTGACCGTGTAATCCTGCATGGTAATAAGCCCTAAGTCGTACAATTTGGAGCATTAATGTGTGAAATTTCTTCTTCTGAGTTCTGAAGAAGAAATCCCACTCAAAAATGTTCCAATAGAGGATGCTGCTTATGTGTTGCTTGCTCTGTTCAATCCCTGTAGACTGGGGTAAAAAGAGAATAGGTCTGCTACTCAGAGCTTCCCGGGAGAGTCGCAAAAGGCGATTAAAGAAATGGGAGGGCGGGGGTGAGGAAGGGTGTTGTAATATTATTTTGTTGAATGGACTACATGTTGGTAGTGTACATGTACATGTAGTTCTGTCTTGCATGTTGAACATTTATAAATGACAAAATGAAATCTATCTTGAAATGTGTAGAAAACTTGGCTTGTAATAACCCCTTAAATTTGTTACGCATAGATTGCGCAGAGCGATTGGTTTCTGAAACTTTGGCGCGTTGAGCGAAAGAAGAAGAAAAGAATGGCGGGCATCATTGATGCGTTGATCGCGCACCGTCTCATGCGCCGTGAGCGCCGCTGTCTGCGCCGCGCGCACAGGCACCAGCGCCACGGTAACTGGAGTTAAATATTTAAATTTACAAAATGTACAAATTTCTAGGAGACGCTAAGATCTTGTAGGAAAAACTGACAAAATTATTTGAAAAATACAAGAGTTGTTTATTTCTTTTAACGCTCCTGAGAATGATATTTTGTGCGCATTACAAATATAATTGTGATCCAATGTTGATTTATCTTTTTTCGCATATTAAATTTTTTAACTTGCATAATTACATTTCTTAAAGAGGAGTCTTGGACCGTTTTGATAACATCTGAACAATTTTAAGAATGCATATGAATAGCCTAAATATTAATTGTATTTAAATGTCTGAAGGGATAACATAACAATAATTTGTCTGGTTGCATACAAATTCAACAGAGTTGTAAATTTGTAGTCCAATGCTTTGTTGTATGCAGCTTTATAAAGCTTACAATAAAAATTTGTAATCTTGACTTACATAATGTCTAAATGCTTATTCTAGCCGGACTTCGTATTCGTTGTGTATAGCTGATGTGGCCGCCTTTGAAGCTGGCGTCGCCGTGGGCCAGGCTAGTTGCATGCAGGGGGGGCGGGGAAGGGGGCGTGGAAGGGGGCGTGGGCACATGGGGGCGGTGGGCTACGGGGGCGTGGGCTACGTGGGTGGGTACTCGGACAGCTCGACGAGCAGCAGTGACTCCGACGATGGGTCGGGGGACATGACGCGCAGACAGCGAAGACGACGACAGAAGGCTGAGAGAGAACTCGCAAAATACGTGCGTATCGATGTTGTATTGTTTGCATTGTTGTATCTTTGGCATTGTTGAAGCACTTCTTGTGTTGTTGTATCATTAGTATTTTTGTATCACTACTTGTTTTGCTCTATCATTTATATGTTTGAATCTTAAATATTGTTGTATCATTAGTAGTTTTGTATCACTGCTCATGTATTGATATTGTTGTATCATTAGTAGTTTTGTATCACTGCTCATGTATTGATATTGTTGTATCATTAGTATCGTCATATCATTAGCGTTGTTGTATCATTAGCATTGTTTCACCATTAGTATTGTTGCATCGGTAGTATTGCTGTATCAGTAGTATTGTTGTATCAGTAGTATTGTTGTATCAGTAGTATTGTTGTATCAGTAGTATTGTTGTATCAGTAGTATTGTCAGCAGTTGTGTCCATAATTTATTTATCTTTAAGCAAGTGCCACAGTGTAAGGCCCTTTTTACTTCTGCAGGGTCCTGGTGGAAAACACGGGCGTGGAATTCCCGGAATCACCACCCCGGGAAATCTTGTAGGGACGGTAGCGGGTCCCGCTGGGGGGGTCTATCCTCCCCCTGGGGGTTATCCCACGGGGGCTTGCCCACCACCGGGGGGGTGCCCGCCTGCAAGGCCCCCTCCACCCACTGGTTTCCCGGAGGGAACTTATTCGGTGCAGCCCAGCTTCAGTGCTTCGGCGCCCGGTTTGTTTTTTCGACTGAATAATAAAAAAGAAGACAGAAATATTAATAAAATATTGAACCAAATAGGGTACATAGTTTCCATAGGATTTGACTTTAATTTTGATCATTGAATGACCGGCTTAGTTTTTGTTATGACCAGATGTATGTATGTATTGTAACTGCACTTGTAACACAAAAACGTAGACCAAAAATATGTCCTCTGAAAAAACAGAGCTGTGATGTTTTTCAACATCATTTTACGTCAATCGTAGGCACGGACGAATAATTTTCGTTAGTAAACCCTGTACTGGCGTGTCATCAAATACTCTTTTGAAGATCAGCTTTGACGCGCAATGTTTGATAAATTGAACTTTGACATTCTGTGACTATTTTGTAATTCAGAGAAATTGTTGATATATTATGAATGATTTTCAAGCATTGTATGAAATATTTTATAGGCTATTCTGATAGGCCTATTTTTGACATCTCACTTCTGGTGTTTCTTCACGAAACTAAATTTTAGCCTGATTTAATTTTATTAAAGAGAATCGTAATATCGCTTTTCATCAATTTGTAATTAACAATGATTCTAAATCTTAGGGCGAATGTTTCAGGGTATTCTGATGCCCCTCCGCCATATCCGGGGGATCAGCGCCCGCCTCCGGAGGTGGAGGCCCAGGCCCCCCCACTTCCTAACAGTGAGTTGGAAATCCTGTTTGAAACACAGAGCTTCAAGTTTAGTTTATTTTAATTCTGCAGTTTATCATACTGTAATTATTGCGATATATTTTATTATATTTCTTTGCACTCGCCAATATACACGTAACATCCAATAAAATGCGGTAAGAAAATCAGTCGATAGACTTGCAGGATATCTGAAGTATATTATGGAGTCTGTCGAGATGGAAATAACTTCTCACTTCTTAAGCTCTAATTATTAAGATTAAACATATTTTGCACGCTATATTTGTAACACGACTGGAAAAATAAAATGTTTCCTAAATTTATCTTCGATGTGTCGGACAAGTGCATTGTTGTGAAACACATCTTAGGCCGGGTTTTTCCATCTAGCGTTAAAATGTTAATCCCAAGATTTATTCTGCACAAACCAATCACATTTCGCTATTAACCATAGATCAAGTTTTCAGCGAGCTCATTGGGTGTGATGACGTCATGACCTCGGATTAAATTTTAACACCCGATGGAAAAACCCAGCCTTAAAGATTTGTCAAAGATTGAAAATGATCATGAAAATTCATGCGCTTGAATTATGAAGTCGATGTTGTTTTTCAGAGTCGTGAGGCATGCGGCGAACATGCCAGTCATGTGGATGATATGGAAAATTTTAATCCCAAGATTTATTCTGCACAAACCAATCACATTTCGCCGTCCGGAGCCGGCCAAGGGGTCGTTCACACATCATATAACGCCAAAAATGGCATTTTTTGCCCCACATACCCACCCCTTCTAACGCATTATAACGCCGGGCCAGACCACCCCAACAATGTTATATAAATTTTGCTGAAGTACACGCCAAAGAGCTCGAAAAAATGGTCAAAAATTCAAATTTTTAACAATTACTTTTCCACAATAGAGTTTTAATACATATTTCAGTCAAATTTTTGGGGTCAAATGTTACATAACATTTCTTGTCATTCACCCACCCCTTGTAACAGGTTATAACAAAATCTGTATCCACCTACCCACCCTCCAGCGTTATTTAATATATGAACGACCCCCAACTAGCCTTTAAAGTAAGAGTTCAATGACAAGCTAGCGATGCAGATGCATTGAGCTAGATAACGGTGTTTAGTCTCAGATATAACGCATGGCTACGTCATCCTATATATTACTTCATTCGATATACTAACTTCATCCTATATAGTATAATATAGTGTCTCTTCAAGAATTCGATATTAAATATCAGATTTTATCTTCAATTCATTGTTGAATGTGTGAGCGAATAGAACCTTCATACGTACTGACACTATAGATTGGCATGCGTTGTGTTGTAGCTTACGAAGACTTTCGAGACTAATCGTATTTCGCATTTGTGTCTAGTAGGCTTCTACTAATATCATCATGCACATAGTACGCAAGTCTTCTGATTTTTAGTTGTGCTTCATGGTTTGCATGTAATATGAACATTTATCCATTTAGACGCGGTTCTCGTTGTAAAACTACGCTGTTCGACTCGCTTCGTTCGTCGTTCTTTAATCCGTTAAACAATTGCAATCTCTGCGAGAAGTTTTTTTCCGCTTGCGCGTCGCTTTTAAGTTCGTTAGTATTCTTTAGTATTCTTTAGTATTCTTTAGCGTATCTGCTGTAATACGTAGGCCGTAATGCGTAGCCTATTGTTGCCCGTTCAATAGAATACCGATAAAAAAATGTTGTATAAATTTATATTTTCTTTTGCAACCCGCACAGTTTGATGCTGACATTACCGCTGTACTTTGGTGCGCTTGTTGTACATTCATTCGCGAATGTCGCGCTCTGTGCTTAAAAGTCGATCAGATTAGAATCGCATAAATTTTGAAGTCGAGCTTTTTAGCCTGAATATTTCTTCTGTTAATAACTGTTGCGCTATTTATCTATTGTCGCGTTTGTATAACCGGACTGGTTTTAGAGATTTAAATGCGCTAAAGCATCCGGAAGAGAGAGATATTTGCGCAGTTTATTAACAGTTGCGTATAAAAATCGTAGCCACAATATACCGTACGCAACATTATTTAGCGTCATAATGCATAATAATAATAAAACGAGTCAGAGATTTTATGTACATAATCAACGTCCAAAGGCTTCTTGGAAATGTTACTTTAGACGGAACAGACAGTGGTTATTTTAAAAAGCAACCATTTTGATTTCACAACATTCTAAATCTCACTTTCAAGCTGGGCTGGAACGGCAGCGAGGCTCAGTTTTCTTGATGTTGAGATCGCAAGGAAAAATATCGTTGAAGCGATTGCAAACAATAAACGACTTAACGGAAAAATTGCAAAGACTGTTGAACTACAATAGCTGATTAAGCCGACTAAAAATTACTGACGGATCTTTGAATGATTCTGTTACAGCGGTTACGACTGAACTGTTCTATGGTTCTCTATTGTTCGCTCAGAACAGTGCTCTATGGTTCTCACTGCATTGCTCTCTGGTTCTCCCTGAACAATTGTCCACGGTTCTCACTGAACGGTCCATTCAGAACGGGGAGTTCATGCCGAGCTTTGTGCCAAAATCGAGTCGCGCCCTCTTCTGATGCCGCACCCACATCCTGCACAGCGCAAATCTCACACGTTAGTCAAAACTAGCATATTGTCAAAGAATAAAACAATGTTGATAGTGCATCCTGTACTATCAGATTGACAGGATTCACGCGACGTTGGAATAGTCCTTGGCGAGAAGTCTAGATCAAAAAGCGCAATATTCAAGCCATGCTTGACGAACCCAAACCAGATATGTACCTGCTTATAAGTAGAAATGGTCCATGGACGAAACAAAACGAAAACAACATAAATAAAATACACATTTGCAATCAGATAGCGCTACTGCGATTCAAGTTCAATTCCTTTCGCCATAGACCATCAACTATTTCAATGACAACTTTAAATTTCAGCAAATAAATTATTCCGGCATATATAAACCTTCGATTTTGTAAAAATTACGCATTTTTTGTATTTATTAAATCACTTTGAAGTAAAAAAAGAAGAAGAGAGACTTGCTTAATTTGGCGGTGCTTGATCAGTTCGTGTAGGGGGGTCAGTAGGAGGGGCCAGGCGAGAGCAACGCCCCACGTCACCCCCGGCACATCGGCCAAACGGTACGCTCTCCCGCCACCCTGCTGCGGCGCGATGGAGCCGCTCGCCGACATTGAGGCGGTGAAGTAGACTAGCTGAGCAACCAGACTAAAAGAACAAACATGGACGACATTAACGTAAAATTATCAAAAACGGTCAATGCAAAACTAATCGCTCGGTGTGAAAACACAAATCAGTAGTAACAACAAGCTATTCCTCCGTGCTATATTTAAAAGACAAACGTCAGCAGATATAGCTCAACAGGAATTTCGTGGTACACACGATAGAAACAAAACATAATTGTCCTACATCAACAATTATTCGACAACAAAAAGACTATGATGTTAAATATCACATGGGAGATCATCTAGAGGTCTGGACAATAGCTATACAGCGTTCATCACTTTGAATAAAAAATTGGTGTAAAAAAGAAGAAGAGAGACTTGCTTAATTTGGCGGTGCTGAAATCAGTACATCAAAAAATTTCTTTAAAAGCTATTAAATTTTTTTTTTTCTCATTGACAATTTTTTCACGGCAGCTAATTCTGTTTTTTCTATTGACAATAATAACTAGATGAACTTAGATACTAAAACAGTTTCTCCAGGCTGTTCAAGCGATTTAAATTTGTCCTCAGCAGTAACTAGCATATAATTACCATACATTGGACAAACATTGCTAACATGACAACTTAATGCACGCAACTTTAAATTTAATTGTAATAATTAAGTTTTCCTAAATTACAAGAAAATTCTGCGATCTCTTACATGGTCGGCACGATGATGCACCAGAGGGGGTTGGAGAGGGGTGAGCGCTGCCAGAGGTAGCTGAACCAGTGGATCGAACACAGCGACGTCACCGCTACAAGCCATTCACATAATGTTGTCTAGCGACAAAATACATGGACAACCAATCAACAACAGTGAAACTCAGCATAAATTGACTGCCGATTTCATGTGCCAAGGTCACAGCAAGGGACAGCCAAGGTCACAGCAATGTCATCGTTGTTAAAAAAAAAGCCTCCTTTTTATCGTGTTATCTGTTAATGTCCATGTTTTCACACAGTGTTGTTCCACGTTTTCGTCCGCCCTGATCAGGACTGCTGGAGCAGGGTTTTTACGGCCGGATGCCCTTCCTGACGCCAACTAAATAAATAATTATCTGGCACGGGGTTAGCAGCTAGCGACACTTGTGTGTTTAACAGTGATGTTGAAGGGCCTGTAACGCATGGTTTCATAGTTGCCGGCGCGGGACTTGAACCCTGATCCTCTGGACTTAAAGTCCGACGCCTTAACCAATACAACGCAGCACCTGGCACATGCTGTAGGTTCGTTGTTGCAAGCATACAATAATAATCATATAGTAAGTTAGCATAATTTTTCTTCAAGCTCTTTCAGTAATCAAATTTGTCACATAACGTACGGTATTTAAGCATTAATCTAAAGCAACCAATAGCCATCACACACCACTGATTGTTACATGACGTACGATTCAACTAAGTCAACTCGGTCTAGTGACAGACAGACAGCCGTCCAATGACACGCAACAACGAAGGATGCAGGCATACCGAAGTAGACGACCAATTGAAGGAGGACGATCTGTTGGGATAGCACCAGACCGGCGGCGTCGTGTGCCTCCACCCCTCCGTAGTACGCATCACCGCCCCTCCATCCTGTCAAATTACCATCTCCACTGCCATCTAACACTCTGAAAATAAAAAGAACAAAAATATAAATATACAAACAAATCTCCAAAGTTAATTGACTGATTTCTTTATCATTTAGGTTTGCTGTAATTAGATTCAAAAGTCATATATGTCATCAAAATTAAAAACCAGTAAATATTATTAGACTATAAATTACAAACAGTGTGGCTAAATATCCCAAAACGATCTTCCAGCTCTAAATAAAGTTTTAAATTCACTTTAGCATATGTTAGAGCCACTAAGGCCCGTTGTTTCCTTTTCAGAGCGAACGGTATTTAAGTATTAATGGCGCTGCAAAAAGCGTTGAAAGCAACTCGTGTACATATTGACACGTAAGACATGTGCTTGCGTGTGAAGTAAACATTCAAAATATAAAATCAAGCTGACTAAATTGATAACTAATTCAATGATAGTCAGGCATAATGTTACTAGAAACCAGCAGGCTTTAAAAAGTCTAACCAATCAGGAAATCTCCGCTAACCAATAAACCATCAACAAATTCCCAGCAAGTAAACGATTTGAGAATATACAAAAATTAACTCACTGGTACCCGTGCAGTATGTGACAGTGGGCCGCTGTCACCCACGTCACCGTGTCATTGATACCCGTGACAGATGACACTGCGGTGTCAGCCACTCTGGCGCGACAGAACGCGTTGAGCGTCAGAGCGTGACAGAGCAGACAGACGACGAGAGACGGAACGTAACGAACGACAAAGTAGAGTAGCTCCTCCACTACCGTCTGAAAAAGTCCATCGACAGCTATTTAAACACTAATAGATAAAATGCGTATTGACAAAAAAGAAAGAAAAGATGAACCATGAGCGATATCTTTAAAAAACAGGTAATTTTTATACAAATTAACAAACAATTCATCTCAATCGAAGAACTATTATAGTCCAAACTACTAAATTACTAAATATTACTTTATATTAATTATATATAATTTTGAAAATAAAAACTAGTACTCGATCCAAATTTTAAAATAGAAACAAGATAAGCAGAACCAATTTTAAAAACAAAAACTAATCCCCCTCCACTTTCACAACCCCCCTGTACTGACCTGTGCGCTCAGCTGAGCCGTTCGTTTCCCCTGGGCCATTCGGGTGACCTCGAGACACGCCGGGCTGCCAAGGGGTGTGAGACTGAGCAGGGGTACGATCAGGAGACTGAGCCAGAGGACGGAGGGGGGCGCAAGGGGGGGCGGCAGAAGCAGGGGGCACGCGAGGGCCTGGAGGAGGGAGACTGCGAGCTGACAGCCGAGGTAGAGCGTCGCCGCGCTGCGCACCCGCCGACAGTGCTGCCTGGCCTGCGCACCCACACACTTAATTAAATAACTTTATATTTTTGTAAATTATCTTTCTGTTTAAGCTCTACTGAAAATTTATCATTTTTGCGTCAATTGGCGCTAAACCAATCACCGCAATTCTTGCCACAAAAATCAAGTAATAATAAAATGAAATTAAAGCAGAATTAAAAAACCCTCAAAAATTTGAAACTTCTTAACTCACTCAATATCTCGCAGCGCCATAAGCCGACGCACTATTGTACGATAGCTGCCGGTCAAGAGCCCTTGTAAATGCTGACGACAAAGAAATTAACAATTTTTTAATTTTTAGGCTGAGTTTTTCAATCGAGTGTTAAATTTAATCCCAGGTCATGACGTCATCACACCCAATGAGCGCCCTGAAAGCTTCATCTATGGTTAATTTAGCGCCATGTGATTGGTTTTTGCAGAATAAATCTCGGATTAAAATTTAACTCTAGAAGGAAAAACCCAGCCGTAATGTCTAAATGTGGGCAACTAAGTGCCGACTCGCCTAAGCAAAATTTAAATTTAAAAATGAAATTTTAATCATCTCAGTAGTACATCGTAAAATATAAAAGTAATAAAAAAAAATTAAAAATGTATCAGTTTCACAGTCAAGTATCACTATGTCGCAGCTACAGTGTCATAGTCAAGTATCGCAGAGCATCACAGTCAAGTCTCACGGTGTGATATCCAAGAAGTCAGACGACTTGCCAGAGCGACGAGTCGTATCACGGTGTCGTAGTCGTGAGGCTCCAGACTCAGAGAACACGGCAGACTGTAGAGCGCCGCGCTCAGACCCATTGGGGTCAAGCCCCGGGGGTCTGGCGCAATCCCTGGCGGCGCCCCCTCAGGGGGAGCGGCGCGCTGGCGAACGCAGATCTGCGGGTAGAGGGGTTGAACGGATAAACTGAAATACGACGACGGCCGTTGTCAGCGACATCAAATAGAAATACTGGACATTATAAAAATTCGACACGGTTACGTTGGTAATGCCGTTATACGGGAACCAAAATAAACCTCTTTAACCTCAAAAAATACTTCAGATATCACACACACTGCAGCAAACGTGTCTTAAGACGGGTGTCGATGCATTGAGAGGGCATGTCAATCATACAGCACATCTGTATGTTTTGTGATATTATGTATTACACTAAATTTATTCAGAATTTCACATGATAGTCTATATTTTAATGAATCGCTTTATTATATGTATACATGTATAAACCACAAAACTAAATTATTTAACCTAATTAAATACAATTAAAATATACAGTAAAATACATTA
This sequence comes from Chamaedrilus cognettii, assembly GCA_034695025.1. Lineage (NCBI taxonomy): Eukaryota > Metazoa > Annelida > Clitellata > Enchytraeida > Enchytraeidae > Chamaedrilus > Chamaedrilus cognettii. The sequence continues at coordinate 19,878 of JAQIWG010000172.1, read as the reverse complement.
AAATACAGTTAAATACAGTAAAATACATTAAAATACACTAAAATACACTAAAATACATAAGAATCCATTGGCAGACGTAAAAATGACTTAAATACAATCCAGTGCGACCCTATGTCTGCCCCTCCCTCTCCCCACTCTTATATTAAAATGACTTTTGAATTTATCAGAAAGAGAATAACATTAGTTCAACAAAGATGTAAGGTTATGCTTTTTTGGCCCACCCTATACGCCAAATAATCGATTCATAATTCTACTGTCATCAATTTCATGGAATCTTTCCACTTTACGCCTTCAGCTGACTGCAGAATAAAACGACGCTCCATCTGCACCATCCGCTGTTGGATAATAATAAATAGTGTATCGGCAATCATATCGCATGTAAATATGTAGGTCAGAGAGATGCAATATGTAGGTCACGTCCGCAGTCTGCTTGCATACCTGCAGTCCGCCTGTAGATAGATGCCGGTGTTGCCGATGCTGCACGCGCTTCCGTAGCAACAGATCACCTCCCCGTAGTCCTGAAGGATTCGCAGCATTTCCCTCGTCGCTGTACGACGCAAAAATTAGCAATAATATTTCTTCATGCGAATAATGAATTTACAAAACAAATTTAACCTTGATGCAATTACAATCATGAAATTTACGTGTCTAATCCCAAACCCTTTCTTTTTTCAAAACCCTCTATGCTATCTCAAACAACAAAAAGCTGAATCAGCTAAGCTCAGTGAGAGTACAGGGCGCAGCAAAAAAACCAGAAGCCTTATGCAACAAAAACAGCATGCTCTGTGCAACAAAAACACTACGCTTAGCTGCGCGAGTACATCGTGTCGCAAAAACACTCACTCTCCGGCGTGCAGTCGGTGAAGAGCGACACTTGCAGGGGCACATTGTCCACGTTATCGATGTGATACCGCACATTCTCCACTCCTTTCGGCAGCTTCGCCTAAAATACAACAGAGACTATAATCTACCATAATAACACTCTTAATAATTTGCACTCTCGATCATAGCAACGTAGCGTGCGATATATCTGACACACATCTCTTTCCCTTTTCGTTCCATGCAGCTTTCTATGCAACAACGATATGGCCATGACTAACACCATCTTAAAGTATTTGTTCCGTTACGAAATATTAATTTTAAAACGATAGCTGCGTCTATCAGCACTGCAATTTTGCATATTATACACTATATAATTTAAAAGGTTTGAATACAGTCATGCACTTTAAAAATAGCTTGCAGCAAACAACGACGCATCGATTTAATGTTTAACACAAACCAAACGCTGAACATACAAATGTAAACTACAAAGTAAAAATAACACCTATCTGAAATGACCTCAAAAAAAAAAAAAAAAATTATCACAAAACCGAAACACAGTACAAAATATTCTACCGAATTCATCTCACCCGATTCAGCAGCCCGATTCCCTCCCCGTCCAAAATATCCGAGTAGCTTGACGCCCCCGACATCTCCCCGTCCCCCGTCCCTCCACCGCCCCCCACCCTACCCCCGTCCACGCGCCCGTCCTCCCCCCTGCCCCCCAAGTCAAACCCCATCGCGCCCCTAACGCCAGTGCTCTGCTTGCGCGGTCGCTGCACGCCGCCGGCCCTCACGCCATTAGGAGTCGCGCTTACAGAGGAGGTTCGACGGCGAGGTCCAGAGGTGATGGACAGCTGGGAGGATTGGTGGCGCCTGCGTTCCGCCCCCCCCGAGCCGGAGGGGCTGGCGAACTCTGATCTTTGGATGGCCGAGGGCGTGATTTCGGATCTTTGGCGGGCGAGCGGCGGCAGCAGCGGCTCCATCTGACCGCCTACTGAGAGTATAACAAGCGTAATAATTAGAAGCAAAAGAAAATAGAAAACAAGAATAATAATCTGAAATTACGTGGGATGTGACTTCATCGGACACCTTCGCCCCGTCTCATCTCTCATCCTCAGCTGTGCAGGCTGGGGCTGCAGCAACGAAAGCCGAGACTGCCGAGGTTGTCAAATACGCTGGGCTGTCAAACGCTCATATCTTCGTGCCGCTCGCGTTTGAGGCCCTTGGAGCCTGGGAGGCACGGGTTGTTTGATTTGTGGCAGAGCTGACGTGGCTTCCATCTCGGGGAACAGCAGAGAGACCGCGTACTCGCGGCAGCGGCTCTCAGCGGCCGTACAAAGAGGAAACGCCATTGTGTGCCGCGGCTCAATCCCCGCAGTGGTCTAGACTCATCAACACTTTGAATCTTGTTGTCAGACGTCGAATAGACTTTATCACACATATATAATTACGCACTGTATCTGAAATTTAATTTCAAATCACAAACCAAATTTTGCAAAAAATTGGAAATAAACGATCCGCTCGAGAAGAAATCAAATGCAGAGATAGAGTTTAAGAGCTGAGGATCGGCTAGGGTGTATGGATTGGACGCTAAAGACATAAATTCTAAATTTGTCATTAAACTAAGAAAAAAACAACTGGTGAATTTCATTCAATCACAATCTGAGCAGTAGAGAATTGACACATAAATATTCGTATAAACTATTCATGTCGCACCAGTTTCAAGTATGCTATGTAGAATTTGAATAATTACATATTCACACACTTTCTTCACTTTCTATCCGTGTTACACAAGATTTCATTAATTACAAATTCACTCACATTCCCCCCTCGCGATTCCCTCCTCAAACTCCGCACCACACGCCGAGCCCTGACGCCTCCCCCCCGTCCAAACATCTGTCACCCCGGGGGACTCCGAGCCCCCCCTGCTCTCCCCCATTCCCCCCGATTTCACCTCCCCAACGCTCGGAGACACAAAAATTGGAGCGCTATGCGATCTTGAATGCAACGCAACGTTTCCGCGACGCGACACCCCCCCAGTAACTGAAGTAACGACACCGCACTCGCCAGATGCCCGACAAATAATATCACGTCGTTGTTCCCCGTCGCTGAGTCCCGCCAAGCCGGCAGAATTACCAATCTTGCCGCCAGGCTGACAGAATGCCACCAGGGGGCGCTGCAAATCGTGAAGAAATATATGTTCGCAGTCAGTTTCGTTTGCTGTAACAGCTGCGGCGGAATTGGCGGTGCAATCGCTGAACCGCCGATGGCCGAGTGTGTCGGGTAAACCGGAAGAGGCCAGGTCGTCTAGACAGGGGGCCCGGGTGCTCCCCACGCCGGCGAGAAGGGATATGTGACAGTTCCAACCGGCCTCCAGACCCATCTTTTCTGAAAAAACCTGCGAGAAAATTGAGAAGAAAAATCATCGTTCAATAACAAGCAGTCTAATATTCAAGGTTCCAAGAAGCCAAATAACTTAAATAAAATTTGAGATGCGCTAAGATATTGCAAATATGCCATTTTAGTTGTTTTAAAGCAAGCACAATCGTTTTTGAAACAAACTCAGTAGAAACAAGGGATATTAAAATCGAAAAAAGCAAACAAGTCAATGCAAGTGTTTATAATAGATATAGTGTTACGAGCTCTCAATTTGTGTAACCCCTGCAGGCCGGGGAACAAAGAATTGGCCTACAGCCCAGAGCTCCCCGGCCTTGTCGTAAAAGGCGACTAAAGAAAAGGGGGAGCGGTTCTGTGCCGGCTCTCTTGCACAGAACCGGACTGCATATAGCCCTTGTGTGCTGCAAATAGTCCCTAAACCACAAAAACAAAAGCATCTCAATTTATATAATTAAAACAACAAATAGGCCATTTCAGTCACAAAATCAACAAATCGGCTGAAAATAAATCATAGAAACCACGATCTAACAGAAGATGCCAGCATGTAATCTTCATCACAATGTAATCTTCATCACGATGTAATCTTCATCACGATGTAATCTTCATCACAATGTAATCTTCATCATGATGTAATCTTCATCACAATCTTTAGAAAAGAGGGCAAAAGCACCAAACCTACCCTACTTCGCAACTCGTTCTCCTTCGAGAAGTGAACGAATCGAATGCATGCCGACTCCAGACTCTCTATCAACTCAACCATTTCCTGTAGAATCAACACATCAAAACTCTATGGGTTGGTTTCTCCAACACAGATTTAATGGTGGTTCAGGATTTAACCCACCTTTTTGCATAGGCTAAATCCTAAACTACCATTAAATCCGTGTTGGAGAAACCAGCCTATAAATTTTAATTTTAAGTCCTTCAAAGCAAGACACACAATTATCGTTTGAAAAAGGGCCTTAAAGAAGTTCTCAGTTAAATCAAGAACCATCCATCCAAAACAACGGATAAGCAACAAATTTTTTATTTTAAATACCTTCGAACTTTAATTTCGACTGGCTACTTCCTACTGTGTGTGGTGGTGGTGGTTTTGGAGGTGTAAGGACTGTGTAGCAACAAGGACCATTACAGTCCGGTTCTGTACGAAGGGCCACGCACAGAACGCCTTCCCCTTCCTGTGTCGTTTTTTACGACTCATCCAGGAAGCTCTGAGCTGCAAGCCAATACTTTGTTTACCAGCTTGCAGGGGTTCTCTACTGTGTGTGAATCTGGTAATGTTTTATACATAACTATAGTCATGGTTCTATTTTAAAAAGTTGTTCTTCAGACAAGCAATAAATTTCAAGACTCTAGTTTATCGTCGTCGGCATAATCTCTCTCTCACCTGCTTGGCCTGATACTGCATGGTGATCATGCCAATGAAGACCTGGCCGCACTGTGCCCTGTAGCACTCGCGCGCTGCGTCGCCGCCCTCCATCGTTGCCCCCGAAGACCAACTTGCCCCGCTGCCGAGCAACGAGTCTACGCTGCCGTGGTAACGGCGACCCATCGGGGGGGAGGAAGGACGGCGAAGGGTCTGACCCCTGGGGACGAACCGGTCCCTGCAGAATTTTTCTAAAGTTACGTTTTACTTTTTTAAATTCAAAAATGAAAACCAAATTCGAATAAAAAATTATTGATATCGATTAAGAATGTCTGTTTCTGAATTGGCTGGAGTATATTTTAGATTATGACAGTATTTTAGACTAGCATTGTATTTTAGACTAGCATTGTATTTTAGACTAGCATTGTATTTTAAACACCATGTGTTTCACATTGTTGCATACAGATAGATTTTAATAATCTATTTAACGAAAAAGAAATTTCAAAAAGTACTCTTCCAGCTATCAACTGTCATCGTTATCACATTTAATACAAATAGACGACCGAGCGAAAATCAGACGCCTATAAATTTTTCAACACTTTAAATTGTCAATAAATAACCTTCAAGATGATAAAGATCGACGTTGGATTTTTCTGTAGTACGTCGGTATTATTCACTAAACGAAAAGAATCATAACACAACTCCCTGACCTGCCAGGGCACGAGGGGGAAAAGGTCGCAACCTCCTCGGGCACCTCAAGATAAAGGTCGGCGAGTGTGTCGTCTACCTCGTCTGCCATCGGTCGATAGGAGAATGCCGTGCAGTACGAAGACATGCTCGTGCGATGGTAGAAATCAGCGATCTTCTTCCTTTTCAATGAATCAGGATACAATGAACAAAACAACGAACAGCAACAAGAATAAGATTTATTATCAAAGTCTACTCGTGCCAATCAAGAGCGTTGTCAATCCTAAAATTAAGGTTCAACGAAGCAGCCGCTCCATTTTCAGGGATATTCAAATTAGGCTTAAACTCAATCGTTTTGCAGCCATCAAGTACACACAACAATCTATCAAAATACTACGACACTCACAAAATACCACAAGAGCGTATTTGAATCGTATCGTATGATGTAGTATCAATATTAAATATATAAATTTGCTTTTGTGACGCTACACACACCGCCTTGTAACACAACAAAACAACGCATAAATATCTAACATCATTGCACAGTCCAACATGAAAAGATAAATACGGCAGAGAAATGTGGATATGAAGCTTATGAACAGTTGTTCAATTGAGTGCTACATGAATTGAGTCAGATCTGAATTACATCCGCCAATAATAAGCCAATTGAAATTAGATCTGAGATTTGATTTACACAATCCGATTTGGTCGTTACATCGTTTTTGCACTGTGACAATCTAAAAACAAATTTACTCGTTGAACAGCTGGATCTTGAAGTTAACCTTTCTGGATCATTGAGAGGTCGGAGGTCATGTCCGTCCCAGAAGTCAGTGCAAGCGTCCAGAATCATGTCGGCCATTCCCTGGGAGAACAGGTGACGCGTGTCTGCCGCAACACACGCACAAATGGAATTGGGACAACGGAACGCGTAAGAAAACAGGATTAAAAGTCAATTAAGTCTAAAAAAGGAATTACGGTATTGGCAATAATAATACAAAATTATGCAACCAACTTAGGTCTACTTAACTTGCTGCCGGTTGCTCAACCTCGATTTGAAGTGCGATTTAATTTTGTAGCGCGATTTAACCGATAAAAATCTCGGAGAGAATTGTATTGAATAATTTGATTGGTCAATTCGGACCACAAAACTAAATCGCACTTCAAATCGAGGTCGAGCAACCGGCAGTTGGTTAGTCAATTACATCTAGTAAGAGAATAATTTGCAACCGATTTAAAGAGTATTATAAAAATATTGCTAATTCCGGAAGCACTGTTTGCAGGTGTTAGACATAAACTTATTTTGTATTACTACCTATTTTAAATCTTCATCTTTTCTTAACTTCATATTGAATTATCGTCTTGTTTAGCTTATCGTCTTCTGTTGACCTCATTGCTCTGCATTGTATTCATGGCTCAACTGCATTATACGTATTAAAACGTGCCTATAAATCGTTATAAAATAAGAAAACAAATCTGTTAAGCCAAAAAATAGGAAGAAAAGAGCAACTGACTGGTGGCTGAGTCCTGCACGACGACGCTGAACATATTTGGCATGGGAGTCTGATACTTGAGGAAGGACTTGCGAGACTTAAGTCGATCCGAAGCTGTGGACTCAGGCGGCTGTCAACAGGGGACAGAACGATGAATATCTGCTACGATAATTGTATTTTAACCGATTTACTATCAAAGTTATCCGCAGCGACTTCAGGCAGAGAGTGCCCCCAAAATATTTGGCAACGCCCTAAAAAACATTTTTTTCTTGCAAATGGTTTTACGGGTACTGTTCAAGACGAGCTATTTGCCGCATTATTTCGGATAACAAGTTGTCAAAGGAGTTGAGAATCGGATTTTTCAAACAACATGCTGTTTCATGCTACACCTTGCTCAAAGCCTCAAAGTGCGTAATTCTTTTTGAGGGATCGTCGACAGCATAGTTTGCAACGACCAACTAGCTGCCAGACCTAAAATAGTGAAAGAATCTAGAGCTGTCCTAATAGTCAATATTTGTAATTAATTCGTATTCTTGAGAAGGTATAAAAAAATTCACCAATGAAAACATTGAAGAAAATCTCAGAAAAATATGCCAATGGCATTGAGTTAGAGTTGAGTTACCGTTCTACAAGTTTGGCTCACATTCATATTCACATCGGAATAACATTATTGAATAACATCGGAATAACAAGTTGTCAAAGGAGTTGAGAATCGGATTTTTCAAACAACATGCTGTTTCATGCTACACCTTGCTCAAAGCCTCAAAGTGCGTAATTCTTTTTGAGGGATCGTCGACAGCATAGTTTGCAACGACCAACTAGCTGCCAGACCTAAAATAGTGAAAGAATCTAGAGCTGTCCTAATAGTCAATATTTGTAATTAATTCGTATTCTTGAGAAGGTATAAAAAAATTCACCAATGAAAACATTGAAGAAAATCTCAGAAAAATATGCCAATGGCATTGAGTTAGAGTTGAGTTACCGTTCTACAAGTTAGGCTCACATTCATATTCACATCGGAATAACATTATAATGTCAAAACAGACAGACAACAGCAAAAAATGTGAATATGAATGTGAATCTAAGTTGTCAAACGTTAAATCAACTCCAACTCAATCAAAACACCATCGACTTGAAATGACCCATTAAAAACGAAGAATAAAAGAAGGCCGTGATGACGCTCAGAATCATCTTCAAATCTATTTAGAGAACATCCCTCTGCAGTTCAATCACAGTACCAGAGCTATAGATGCATATTTACTTTCAGATATGCAATTAATTCATGCGTATATAACCAGCTCACAATGTGTCGGTACATGCCGAGAACTTGGAGGGTCTCAAACTCGTCGACGGCCGCATCGACAAAACCAATCTGACGACTGAGCTCACAGAAACACCTAGAGTCGCAAATACAGTCTATAAAAAACCAAGATAAAATCCAATAAGCTACAGCCAAGAGAACTCAACTGAAATACCAAGCCAATATAATCAAGCCACTAGAGGTTGAACAATAAACATTCATGTATATTGAACGTCAATGATCAATTTACATCATCTTACAATGATCATAAGTTTTCAGAAATATTTCGTGCAAATACAATACAATACAATACAATACAATACAATATAATGTGTTTTATTCCTTCAATGCATCTCGATATAAACATCAACATATTAAGTGATCGCATGCATAAAAATGTTTAGGCTGCTTGCAAATATTTCACCGTCTTGCTAACTTTCCCTCACATAATGTATTCTTTTACCGAAGGGAGACGAAGCGAGGCAAAGAAAAAAGAAATGTGGCCATGTGCGGCGTAACGGATCGAAGAATGATGAGAGCTGTAAAGAATTTAGAGAGCACACCAATGCTTGGAACGACGTACCGTTTGTTGACGACGGGAACAGCCTCAATGCGCTTGAGAGACGCACAGGTCACGTGGTCGGCAAACTCGGTGTAGCGCTCCGTGGTGCGCATGTTGCACGTGTTCAACAGAATGTTAAGGCCCTGCGAGTAAACGCCAACCATCGACGCACGATAAACAGTATATAAACTTAAACGCAATGGATACAAACTTGCGGTTTGAATACCAGTTATACAATACTGTCTACTATCATTGACAAAAGACAATATTGGATAGCTGCTAAGCGAAACAACGACACCAATGCCAGTGGCGAATGTGCCAGTGCGTCATTGCGTGATACTGTGACAATTCCACAATGACACAAAACATCACAACTTGCTAATGCCTTTCATTCGACACGAATCATTGATCAGCTTTAAGTATATCAACGTTATGCTATTATTTTATGTCATTAATCTCCTGCGCTCGTATTGTTCTGGGGCCTCATTCACGTAGACATCTCATGACACTCTTAGTCATAAGATTGTCTTAAGAGAATCTTTGGCAAATCTTATCTTTTTCATTGGAAACTCCGCGCCGTCGCGCGCGAATCGAATGATGACGTCACAGCGGTCGGCGATTGGATTCTATTTGTTTTAAATTTCAGTTGGGATAAGATTTCAGAAAATCGTAAGAAATGTACGTAAATGAGGCCCCTGGAGTAATAAATGTAAAAAAAGAGCTAATATTCACTGCTAGACACTGTTTTGAATTAATTAAGTAAGGTCACGCACCAAAGGCTTGAGAGAGCTGAGATAGTGCTTCCACAGCGGGTCATCAAAGTGCAACCCAAACTGATTCTGCGTACAGAGAAATAGATCGCGCAATTACAAGGCTGCTACCACGAAAAATTATTAAGAAAAAGCTCAAACTTGACCACGGCATATGAATATGAAATATTTTTGTTCACATTCAATATAAAAACCAGTTACATCTTGACAAAATTACAATGACGCAATAACAACGCAAAATTATTTTTAAATGAAAAAACTTGCAGCGAAAATTTCAAATGAATCATCGTCGTTTAGCAGCACACAAAAAAAAATACTGAACGTTTCTATAAATCAGATTATTACTAAATATATAAATAAAGACTAAGGGCTGGTTTCGCCAACATGGATTTAATGGTGGTTCAGGATTTAACCCACCAGTTTGCATAGGCTAAATCCCAAACCACCATTAAATCCGCATTGGAGAAACCCACCCTAAAAGATTCTATTGCTACCTTTGCATCCTGTGTGAGGTTGAGAACTTGAAAGCTGACCTCCGATGGAAAGCCAGTCACTGAAATCAAACACGACATTACAATCTGTGCCTCAGAGCCTTACTTGGCATCAATTCTTACGCTGATTGAATGTCAGAAACCGAAAAACTGACGGTCATCACAAAATATCGCTTTTAAAATTCATCCCCCTTAATCCAATAATTTCAAAGCACCGATCAGTCAGCAGCTGAAAAATGAAAGTTCATTAAATAGATTTCAATGCAGACCAATATCACAAAAGCCGTTATCGTTTCTCTCAAAACAAAACTATTTAAACAAAGAAATTTATTATTATTTGAAATCAAACAGTGAAATAAGAATAAATTCTGACCCTGCTTAGCTTCCAACGACCCCTGACTGCCCACATCCCCCCCAGGGAGGAGAAGCTCGTGGCCCCCCCTGTCCCCTTCACCCCTCGTGTCTGACGAGGCACTGCATCTTGAGCGGGGGTGGGCGTGTTCCGACAAATTAACGCCCCCCGAAGGATTAGGGTGGTGGCGCGGGGCACCGGAAGAAGTTTGGGGGGTGAGAATGAACACTTTCTCAGCGGTGGGGTTCGGCCAGGATAGCACCCCCTTCTTATCGACGCAGCAAAACGACTGAAATGAAAAGCAAAAAAGAGCGATATCAACAAATCTACAGATATTAACAGTCACCATAGTAAAACAAATAAAACATTTCTTTGTCGTGGCGTATCTGTAGCACACAAAATAAAATCAATGCGTGTAATAATCAATAATCTTAAAAATATTGGATTGCATAAGGGGCCTGATCAGCTGATCGCCAAAAAAAAATTGGTTCGCAGTTGGCCAAAAAAATTAAATTTGGCAGCCCTTGGCTAATTTTGTATTGCTCCTTCATCATTAGAAGTTCGTTACTGGTTCTGTGGTGATGAACAGAGCAATAAATAAAATGTGTTCCAGTGCACCAGAAGGGACAACTTATAGGATTTATGAAAAAATGATGCCCGATAAAAAAGGAATCTGTTAGTGAATTTTTTGCAATATAAAAAAATTATTCACAACAGGCACTGACTGCATGTCCATATCGAACCTCCAAAACTAAACAAAGAACATGGCAGTAATAATAACGATCAGTTTAGAGTCCGCTTCGGCTTCCAGAAACGTCGCAGGGGAAAACACAATACGACAGTGCTACAAATAAACATAAACCGAGCAGTGACACAGACCGTCATGTTGCCGAGGGCCTGGACGAGGTTGGCCGTGCGGGGCAGGGTGGCAGACCGGCCTGAAAGAATGGCGCGCACCACCGCGTACAGCCCGGCCCACGGTACGGCCACGTCGGCTTCGGCTCCATCGGATCCGGCTCCGTCCGGCTGTGAGTCGGCGTCGGAGAAAGAGCCACTGCTCGGCATGCGCTTCTAGAGTGGGCACATCAGAACCCATTGTAAACTGGTGGCTTCTAGATATTTTTGCACTGTAGGTAGGCAGAGCGCGATTTACATAGACTAATTAAATAATTAAAATAAACCTACAATGCAAAGATAAAGACATCAAAATCTGAATTCAAAGCGTCACACCTGCGGCGAGATTTTGTTTTAACTGCGAAAATTATACTGTAATTGAAGGAGTTACGCAAATTCCTACAAGATGAAGTGAAGGAATTTGGCAAATAAAATTCATGAACCAAAGAAGAAAATTGTTTAACACTTGATAAAAATGAACTTTCACGATACAATTATTACTTTTGTTCATTTATTAACGCGCAGTGAACGATTAAACTAATCTTTAAGCCGCTAGCCCAGACCGTAACGCCCGTCATCAAAAAAAAAAGAAAAAAAGAAGAAGGGAACTGACTTTGATGTGATTCTCCTTGACAAACTCCTGATAAGCGAGGACGACCTTTGCGATGCCGTAACAGTCGATGAGCCGCCAGGCTATTGGGAACACTAGCGCCATCAAGGGAATGATTGCTTGCACCTGCAACAACATCATCATCATCGTTATTTAAGTTTTACGTTCACTTTTCCGTGCTAGCACGGGTTGGAAGCTTCCCACGACGAGACGACAACGATCAATTGTAATCCTAAACCGACAAATATTGATAATAATAATATAAAACACCATTCACTCGAAAATATTATTACGATGTTAAAACAATACTAGGCCTACTGACTATCACACGCAAACACAGTACCGTATCGAGTAACTAATAAATAACACTAGCGATATTAGGTCGATCTATTTAGCCACCTATAATATAGCCTATCACCATAAATATACAATAATTCAATAATACATACATATTTTATTACTTTAAAATATAAACGGATCCGAACTACAAAATTACTAGCCGATTAAAAGCTTCAAACCTGCAGCAAAATGATCATGTCTGGCCAATCAGAAGTGTCGCAGCAGTACTGCAGCAGTGTGTATCGCAAACAGTTGCACAGCAGCATTGCAGCCTGAAATAATTCACTCACCCTATATCCATATCCACCATTTCTACTCAAAACTTAAGTCAACTAAGAGTCTATAGATAACAGATTGAAGCCTTAAAGCAAAATCACTGAACCATAATGCCACGACAAAGACTTTCTCTCACATGTCACAAAATTGACACTGTCTGGCATTTAATTAACGGGGAAAAATAAACCTTCAATAAAGTTCTGCAGGCATATTAGCCATCCGTTACAAAAATATTATTCCATTAATTCCCCATGCATAGCTCAACAATACACAAAGTATTTCAACAAATTACAAACTAAATCTATATACGCGTTGTCGCGTACTGTACAGAAGCATTAACAGAGTGCATGGCTTACAAAGATGGCGGGCATTAGCCTGCGTTCCAGCCACACGGTGTAGACAGTGTGTCGCTCTGTGTCCAACATGCCAACGGGACGACAGTGCGACTCGGATAGAAACTGCCTGATGAATATAAACGCATGCAATTTAAATAATGTTAGGAATGACGGAAACGAAAGTCGTTAATAAACCTCGGCAATAAAATAAATTACTTGACACCGTATTTAAACTTTCGGTAAAACGCGCATTCACAACTCTGAATGAAAAATTTAACAATACACAGTTTCTTACAAATTTTGAAGAATTAAAACACCATGATCAAATTCGCATTATTGCTGTTATGGCCTCTACTTACTGTCTAAGGCTTTACGCATTCCTTCTGAACAAGCATTAGCTTATCAAATTTCGATCCGCGTGCCATTGCTAGCGTCGACAATTTAAATTTAAGATTTTATGCATCTCAGACACAGGTAGAACTCTGAAATTCACCCATACCAGGGCTTGATCTGCCAGTCGCCAAAATCGACAAAAAATTATTTTTTATGCAGTAGCCAATTTTTTTCCCATTTCGCGATCTTAGAAGCTCAATTGCCGGCTCAATGGCAACGAACAGATCAATAAATTTAATATAATCCAGTGCACCAGTAAGGAACAAATTTGTAACTAATTTAGCAAAAAAGTACTGCCTGGCAGAAAAAAAGTATTTTAGCAAATTTATTTCAAGAACCAGATCATGTCCTGCCCCATACCAATGCGTGGTTTAAAGGATCGCTCTAATTACTCCAATAATCCAGTTCAGCAAAACCTGAAATTGTGAGCGATTGGAGTCTCCAGCACAAGGTAAGGTTGTGGCTTCAGAGGCTCCCGTGGCTCCACCTTCAGAAAGTATTGCGGCTCTGCCAGAAACTGGGCCGGGTTATAGAGGTCACCGGCGGCGTGCTCTAATGTGATGTCAGCGCCATCGACAACTTGGTCAAAATCATCATCACCCGTCTACAGAACGGCATCAATAAAATTAAATAATGGATAAAACTTCTAGAAAGAAGTATTAAAAACAATACTAATACTAAAATTTTTATGGTATCAGATAGGGCCTAGTCTGAAGTCTAGTCTTCTAGTCTGTGATACTTGATATAAATGCGGTCTAATCCCTAGTCTGCGACACTTTATATAAAATACTGTCTAATTTTTACTCTGTGATACCTTATAGGTCTAACCCCTAGTCTGCGGCTTCATATCAATACCATCTAACTTGTAGTCTGCGACACTTTACATGAATACAGTCCAACCTCTAGTCTGCGACACTTGACGGGCACGGTCTGGCCGGGCCTCAGCAGTATGACGTCACCCTCCACCAGCAGCGCGCAGGGGAGGTTGATTACGCGCGAGTCGCGCACCGTCCATTGTAGCGATACGCACTGCGACAGCGGACAGTTGAGGTCGGCGTAGTCCGACGCACTCCACGCGTTTGCCTTCACACAGCCTGCGCAGCACACGTGAGTCTTTGGATAATTACCATTCATTTATTTCAAACTCTTATTATCGGGCACTGATATGTAATGTGACGCTTTCAATCGCAAATATGCTAGATTAAATATTTATAAAGCATTGAATCATATTTCAATTAGCAATAATACATTCTGAGGGAAATTGATGCTCAAAATAAGGCAAAAACGTATACAAAATTCACATTTTACTAATTACCGTACCTCAAAATAGTGCATTACTGCAACATGATTATCATACACAATTACCGGGAACATATCTACTGCATGCAACACTACACCCAAGGAACTCATATTATAATCCATTCATTCATTTATTAGCTTCATTATAATCGAATCTAAATACTCAATTAAAATTAATATATATATATTCAAAATTCAAACACCGCCTTACCCTGCAGCTGACTGAGAACCGCTCGAGCCTTGTTGACTTGCTCAGAGCTGCGCAGCCTCTCATCCCAAATAAGAAACGCAATGTTCACAATGAGGATCAAGAGAAGAACGACAGCTTGCACCATCAACCACGGGTCACTGTGCAGACATTTAAAACATCCACAAAATCAACTACAATACTACTGCTGAGGAGTCCTTGCCCTGTATGTCAATGTCACTCAATTTCAAAGTATGTCCCAGACATGACTTGAAACTGCCCCTGCCCCTGCTGCCACCATTGGGCAGGACGAAGCGTTATGACTGAGTGATCTAAGTCGCAGGTCATGGGTTACGAGTGCGGCAGTTGCTGATTCGAATCCCGGCCGCGGCAAAGATTTTGAGTCACTTCGTGTACCCTTTGGCAAGGGTGGTTTAAATTCGCCAGCCACAAGTGTACCTACGATGATTACCAGATACGGTGGAACCCCCACCAGCGACCATCAGCTGGTGAAATGGGGCATCACCTTTTCCCCAAAAAGGGCTTCCCCGCAAGGGGCTAACACAACAACAACAACTAAATTTCAAAGTTTATTGCCTTGCAGCAAATGTTTAAGCCCACATTTAAACTGATAGATGACTTTAAAATAGCTCATCCATAAATTCCTTATCACTTATCCAATTTAACAATAGCATTTATTTCATCTGCAGGGGTACTACCTTACCAATGGTATTGAGTTTCTCATCAGATTACTATTCGATTTAATTGCTGCTTTAAGCTTAGTCATTTGAAGATCATATCTAGTTACATTTTCATCCTGATTTTACCAGATTGCAAGTGCAGCTGTAAATATAACAGATTTCCTATGCCGCTCGAACCCAACTGTATGAAAAATGTAAAGTTAACCCTTTGACCCTAGCAAGAGCGCGTAAAATGCATCATCAAAATTAGGTCACATTGTACAGGATAACCAAGCTCAAATTCTAGCTGTTAGGGTTGCCAGCACAACCCACCGCTGCGTCTGAGCGGAAAACGCTACCAGCAGCAGCACAGCCCCCACAAACACCACAGCGTTCCCCTCCCCCCCCAGCGCAGCCATCGCACACCATCCCCGGCCATGCAGCAGTTGGCGCAAGGACCGCCGGCGCACGACTTGACTTTCGTGCACCGTCAGCTGATCGTGCAGCTCCGCGGCGAGAATGCGCAGCGCGTCGGTCGTACTGTGACCCGACAACATCGCGGCCGTGCAAGGGAGGGATGTGCAGGGGTGGGGTTAAGATTGTCCCTGGCTGTGCTGCAATCTCTGCTGCAATCAAACTTTAATCACAATAATCATTCATTAATAGGAATTCAGGCTAGAATAACACATGTTCTATTTTCCGAAAAATCAGGTCAACCTATAAAACACTCACTAAAGATAAGTTCCCTATCTCAGACAACAGGGAGTTTGCTGCCTGTGTTTCCGCGTGTAGCTGCCTGCGTCGAGGAGTTCAATTTAAGGTCTCACGCGTCTCTCGGTGAGTTTCGTATGGGTCAACCGAAAAATCAGACGATGCTCTTCGAAAATCTTAACATACAGTGCATTAAAACAAATATACACAAAACCCTAGCCGTAACCTAGCCCCACTCCAAAAGCATCCCCAACCCTCACTTGCTAACCCTTATGCAGTCCTAACCCTAACACTAATATTCACTATGTAATATATTATAGGTTATAATGCTTCGGCATAGCCCTATGCTAAAAACGCCAAATCCCATGACGCAACCACAGCAGAGGAAAAAATGGCAGAATGAACTTCATCTCCTCTCGCAACCCTACCCCTATGCATGCATGCCTCTTACAGTTCGGCATTAGGCCTAACAATACTATAGATAAAATAGTAACTCTAATTTGTTATTGTTTACATTATCCCCAAGAACGGAAATTCCGGTTCTCAGGAATGGATTCCTCAAAAGAAAATTTAGATTCAAACTTGGATATTTCCGGAAAGGCCTAAACCATAATAATATTATTATTTCGATAATACTATCTGATACTATCAAGGACCAAATTCATTACAAAAATGGCAATGATATTATTATGCTGCTGCTAATATTCTGAAATTTAGTATGATCTCATGCTGTGCCACTGCTACATGTGGGCCGCGGCTGGGATCAATAGGTTCGGCCACGCCATAGCCTACTACGCTAGGCGGCTAACGTGGCCTACTCTAGGCACGCCTGCACGCCTTATAGGCATTTGAAACTGCATTTGAATATCGATGTCTAAATCAAATTTAAATCATAGCTGAGAGTGATCTTTTCGCTAATATATATTTTAGTTGATAGTAATAATGTATGTTTGTTGACAATAATATGCATACATCATTAATTTTTCACATTTGTAGGCCCTATATTTGTTATGCACAGGCACATGGCTGAAACCTCTAACAAGCCGCTGTACTCGGTTCGGTTCAAGATGTGTGACGATCAGGGGGGTGGTGGGTGGGTGCAAGTTTTGGTGCGACCCTGTGGAAGCCTCACCCCAGCTGGCAGCAAGGACAGCCTATGTTTGGGAGAGCGCCGGTGTCGCGCACGAAAGTCCCCCCCCCCTTTCAATTTTCAACCTCCCCCTCCCCCCCCACGAGGCAATCAAAGGATCATAGAATAAAAACTGGCTAACTGATTTGCATGCAATTTGGTGAAAATATGAATACTGGGCTCGCTGCCTAGCTCGCATAAGTTTGAGATTCATGACACAATGGACAACGAAGTTATATCGGTTGAAATTTGTAACGAAATAAATATTGTCTCTTCAAACATAAACGCATTGTAATATAAACATCGTCTTTCAAGGCTTTTTATTTTTAAATATCCCCCATGCATAGTCGCATTGGAAAGTATCCATTTGTGAAATCAATAGTAATTGACGCCAGATTTTGATCTGCGCTTAGGGCAGCGTCATCTCTAAATATGTGCCAATTTTCAAACATTTGTATCAATTTTTACCAGACATACGCAAATAGGGCCTATGCTGATTTTGTGGCGATGTTATTTATTTTTCGTGTATAATTTTACAGCCGGTGATAAATTCGTGCGATATATTTTAAAATCCACACGAGCACGCGGATTAAATATATCTGATCAAGTTTATTGATATGTTACGTGCTATATGCATGGCGTTGAGTTTTAATTCAGCCGCCTATAAATAATGGCCAACATATATGCTTCTTTATATTATATTGGCTCGCTACACTTTTTGTGCGAATTAAAAATATATTAGTGAACAGCTACACTTATTGTTCAATAACTTTGCCCGGTAAATGTGTTGACAAACTGATTGAATCAAAGTCACCGATCATTTCATCATCTTCAATATCATCAGTCCCGTAGGCTACCAGATTACAGATGTGATCGATCTCGGCTATGAGCGAGCGTGTACTGCATCCTTAAAATAATGTTTAAATGTAACGATTTGCTATCTAGCATGCAAAATGTCGACGCGATTAATATTTCTTATGCAAACAAAACATTTCAACCACACTGTGCCTTATAGCCAATAGTTTGAATTCTAACCTTTTACAGTCGCTTCCTCATTGTAGGCTATTCTTTTCTCTACACGTAGGCTATTAGAACGTAAGTATATATATATACAGCGCAGCTTCACAACACCTAATACCACAATACTGTACAAAACACATCATTGTGATTGCTGATTAATCCCCTGCAAGCCGGAGAACAATTGGGTTCGCAGCACAGATCTCCCCGGGCGAGTCGTAAAGGCCGACAAAAGGCGAGTCGTAAAGGCCGACGGAAGAAGTGAAAGCCGTTCTTTGCCTACCACTGAGGCACTGGACTGGACTGTAATGTTGTTGCCTTGTTACTGCACACGGTCCTCAAACTTAAAAAAATCACCACTACCATCTCGGTCATACGCTAAGAGTTTGCTATGCCAGTTTCGGCATAATGTTTATTCGATAAGTAGAAATCAACAGACGTTTTCACTTAAATACATGTAGCACAACCGCAAGACGATTCCAAATCTACTCCTGTCCGCCAGCAAATTAGTCTTTACTAACCTTTTGGTTCAATAGCTGGCTACAAATTGAGAACATCATTATTGTCCTTCAAAGGAAGATTGAATATCACAATTGTATTATAAATTCTTTAAATACCATTATTCCAATTTTTACCCAATACCAAATGATGTACCAAAAGGTAAGTAAAAAAAGCTGTCAAACATTAAATTTTCTTGTGCATGTTATTTTGTCAAATTTTGCAAATCGGTCAAACTCTCGCAAACAGCGTAAACCATGTATATAATGGGCATTCCTCAAAAACATGAAAATTAAGCCTGTCAAAATTTTCACGAGACAAAACAGTGAAAAAAACATGCAGTCAAAATTCAATCGTTGCAGTTTTCGCCGCCCGCCGCCCTTTAGCACTGGTTATTGTGGACGATCTGGCGCAGCTGCGGTGCCAACCTATCCACCCAGCGCGTCACAAGGCTCCCCCTATCGAGCACGATGCCTCCCCGCGCGCTCGCAGAGTCCCTTCCCACCATGAGATACGTCTTCTGGGCGCGCAGCTTGGGACAGCGGCAGACGAGGTCCGTGTTTAGGACCCAGATGGTCTCGTCTGCCCCTCGCTGGATGCGGTCCTTGCCCTTTTTGAAGACCTGCAGGATGCGGACCGTGAAGCGAGCCCACTCGCCGATCGATTCTTTAGTCAGTACACGGGCCTGGATGGCTGCGGAGAAGCAGAAAGGGAATAAAGAAATTCTGATCGGAAATGGATTTTGAGTAAAAGTGCATCATCATCAGACCCTGAAGCTGTAGGTCAAACTTTTAAATTCTAGTCCATTAGTTAAAGTGGGTGTGGCACATGTAGGGGCGCTCCCACTGCTCACAAAAACTTGGGAATCAGACCTAAAACAACGCACAACAGAAATTGGACACATTATTGGCGATTTTTTGGCGCATAGACTTTGAAATAACAAAATAATACTACGGTAGACCTACTGCAGTCCGGATTTTAAACTTGTTCACAAAATCGCTAGGCCCATACAACATTTATCGGCCAGACATTCCCTTACCGAAATCCCGTTTGCAGTATTTGTCGACGTTGACGATGCGGGCCTTCTTAGCGCAGTCCCCACACACCGGATCTACGTGCACGCAATCATATCATCACAGTATTGAAGCATAATTATAATCAGCGTTTAGTTAGCAACTCAGCA
This sequence comes from Chamaedrilus cognettii, assembly GCA_034695025.1. Classification (NCBI taxonomy): domain Eukaryota; kingdom Metazoa; phylum Annelida; class Clitellata; order Enchytraeida; family Enchytraeidae; genus Chamaedrilus; species Chamaedrilus cognettii. Next base: position 93 of record JAQIWG010000172.1, on the reverse strand, counting down.
GGCATAGTCGCTACATGTACTACACCAGTTAACGGTTAGTACTACACCAGTTAACGGTTAGTACTACACCAGTTAACGGTTAGTACTACACCA
>JAQIWG010000171.1:0-42363 GCA_034695025.1 Chamaedrilus cognettii | reverse complement strand
ACTTCGCCTACACTGTTTTTACATAAAATGGAACAATCTGGAAGGGTCAGCCGTCAAGTTTTTTAAATCTGAAAATTTACTATTGACATAAGGGCCACCCTAATATATATATATATAGTTTTATTTCACCAAAATGGTAGCGGAGGCATACACAATAGAATAAGGAGATAGCAAACAGGCGGCCGACGTACAGACAGAATATACAAGAAAAATAGAGCAATCAAAGCCATGGCAATTTAAAAAAAATAATACTAATATAATAAAAATTATAATTATTTATTCCCATTGCCGTATGTCATTTTTGCAATTTTCTCCTTTGAAATTTAGCTGTGCGCTTGATTTTCACGTCTTTCAGGACTGCCTAAAATCATTACACAAGGTTCATGCAGCAGCGCTACTTTCATGCAAGTAATTTTGCGCGCTTTTGATCGATTCGCGAAATTCGCTTAAATTACATGCACGCAAAATTCGCCAAAATTAGATGCTCACGCTGCAGAGAAATAAAATAGAACGCATCGTTTGTAATTTTCTAAGAAATTTGCAGTAATTTCTTCAATATTTAGATGCAATTTTCTATATCTATGCCACAGATAAATAAATTCAAGATCAGAAGCATATCATGATTTCTGCATACCTGATCAGCATATTGCAGGATCACCATAATGCGTCTAATCCAGATGTACAAAAAAATTCAATCCTATTGTCAACCGCGTATCTCTTTCTACCTGAAATAATCCAAAAGGATACTTAACATTGAAGCAGTATAATTTTAGATAATTTATTACACAAAAATTAGAGATTACACGAATGCAAACGCCTCCAATTTCAACTAAGCCCTCATCCGAACCAAGCCCTAATCCTAACTTCTAATCGTAATGCAGAATAACCCTAACTCATTGACTAAACCAATTGACATTATAATTAATTACCGAAATGGTTCACATTTTGAACTATATCCGACTCAGTATCCAGCATATGAACACACCGATTTCTAACAATTCAGCAGCCGATGTCGTCAACAATTTCAGCCCCTCCTCCTTCACCAAACGAAAACAAAAAAAGCTAATTTGAGCGATATTACGTGAAATTTACATATCAAAAATAAAAAATAATATTTGAATGACTTAAACAAGTTTTTATCAAAAAGCATTCCATCAGATTAGCGCTATGGCTTTAAATCTCATGAGCATGTAGGATGTCACATCACCGTCCGGGGGTCATGTCCGCAAATTGGCGAATTGTTTTATTTATTATCAAAATCCGAAAAAAAAAAATTTAAATCAACTTCCGTCCGCCACAAGATTGCGAACTTTTTGACAATCGTGAAAATGTTTTCACTTGTTTATCACATTATTAACCGAAAACATTCGGGGTAGAGGAGGGGGCACGGGCACCCACACGTTAATTTGCACCCCTGAAAAAGCAGTTAGCACTCCTCTGGAAAGTTGAGTTGCACCCGCGTTAAGATTTGCAGCATAGTAATGATTGGCTAAAAATCTGTCCAGGACTCTGTCGCTAGACCAAATATATAGTGCAATGTCTTTTTTCGTCGTTTCCATATTATTTTTTAGAGACGATTAGTCATTTGATCAACTTCAATGATATTGGCAGCAGAATCGCATATTAATCTGAATTTTTAGACCTGCAATTAATTAATATAATTAGCAAAAATGATAGTTAACCAGTCTAGATAGATGAGCGATTAGAGCACTGTTATCCTTAATTATTAGTATGGTCAATGCACAGAGCAAGTGTTATAAAATTATTTTTAAATGATTAAGGATTTAAATCAACATTATTATTAATACTTCATTGATTTTGAGCATGATAGCGAAGAAAAATGATCAAAAGGGCTTAAAAATAGCGCCATCTGGCTAATGCATTTAAACTAAAATATCCGACTAGGGGTTGCAAAGTCGCAGTCTCAGCAAAGTTGCAGAATCGCAAAAGGCACTTGAACTAAAATATCCTCCAACAGTGTTATAGCTTTAAAAAACAGTGTAAAAAACGTGACTATATAAGTTGAAATACGGTCATCTACATGTGACACTTGGACAACATTGTTGCTGCAATACCATCAGGTTACATTAGAGGCAATAAACATAACTGAATAAATCTCAAATAAAACACACTCAAAGGTTTAATTGCATGTATATGTAATAAGCTAACAACAACAGAAAACTAGAACACAGGCTGTATAATATAGGTAGCACAAAGAGGAGATAACATCAATACCGACCATGTAATAGTACCTCACAGTTGGGCTCGGCCGGCATAGAGCCAAATTTGTCAATTGGCAAAAGGAAGTCAGTATTGGTAATTTTTTTGTAAGATTGGCGAAAGACTTTGAAGAATTTTTTGCAACCGATTTTTCTGCAATACTAAATTGAATTGTGTTTCTCTGATGAATGCCAATTTCTGGTTAAATATATTCAGTAAAGTCCACAGTTTAAGTTGTTGTACTATGTTGATTAATTTGAGCAGTAGTTCGTCTGCGAATATATCAATTTGCAGGAAAAAATTTCCAAGGCATTTGGCTGAAAGTAAATAAAAGTGGCGAAAATATACACATTTTGATGGCAAAGTGGCACGTTTCTTTGAAAACTCAGGCCGAGCCCTGCTTCACAGAATACGATATAAATAAGGCACAAGCTAATACACTGCTTGCAGTAATAGGCTACTGACGTCATTCAAACACAAAATGTAGATATTACTATATATGGCATGATACAGTTCAAAATCTATGCTAAATATATCACTCTAAAGCCTTAATATCAGCGGTGATTCCATAATCTGGATTGCGAAAGCTCTAATATTGGTATTTACCATTGTGAGTTAACCTCAAGTTGGTCAATCGGCGAGTTGAGAGTGACGGTTGTCAATCTCCTATGCCTAGCGTGACGTCACTCAATCCTCCGATTGAGCCAACTCGAGGTTAACTCACAATGGTGAATAACAATATAAAGGCTGGTTGCTAGACTTCGATTTGAAGTACGATTTTATTTTGTAGTCCGAATTAATCAATCAGATTATTTGATACAATTCTTTCATATATTTTCATTGGTTAATTCGGACTACAAAATAAAACCGCACTTCAAATCGAAGTCTAGCAACCGGCCTTAAGGCATCCAGCATTTTTGCAAGAAAGGTCACGAAGGCTTCACAATAGGCTGCACCGCAGGCAGTCTTAGGGACTAGATGTATAGCCAAATGATACACTGGGCTATCCAGATTCCAGAGACTACATCCAACATGCACATGGTGTCAATTATGAACATTTGTTGTGAAATCTTGTCGTATAAAGAGTTCATTCAGAAGTTTTAAGATGAAGTGTCCCTCGCACAGATAACAAGCTATGGAGCACCATCCTTGAAACTTGCAATTGAAAGCTGTAAGTTAATAGTGAATAAACATCCTCATCTCTTGTGAATCCAGCGCTATACAAACTTTCTTGTGTCCAATAAAACAAGCCATCGCCTCGTATGCAAACTCAAAGCTGCTCGTACAACGGCCGCAGCCAAACTGAGCCTCGACGGGCACATGCGCGGCCAACACGTGCTCATTCAACACACTCTTTAGAAGATATTTCTTCCTACACGCTGCGCACCCATGTAGAAGAAAACCCTGTGATTCATTGCTGAACTTCTTCACAGCCAAGGCAGTAGTTTGGACTGGAGAGTGCTTGGACTCCTCGCTGCGATGTCTTCGCTGGTGATTTCGATAGGTCCGAGTCGTCTTAAACGACGCGCCGCATTGCTCGCACCGGTACGGACTTTCTTTATTGTGAACTTGATGGTGGCTTCTTAAGCTTCTCGGATCTTTGAAACTCCTGTCGCATTCCGTGCAACTGTATGCCCGCACGCTACTGTGCAACAACTGATGCTCTTTCAAAAGCTTAAGAGTTTTAAACGGCCTTTCGCAGTCGGAACACAGGTACAACTCATTGCTGTGCATTCGCTGATGCAGCTTCAACAGACGCGCGTATCTGAACGATTTCTTGCATTCGCCGCACTGGAATGGCCGCTCTCCGGTGTGTATGGACGCATGACGCTGCAACTGCTGCTTAGTAAGAAACGACTTTTCGCATTCGTCGCACTGAAACGGTCGCTCTCCGGTGTGCACTTTCTCATGTTCTTTCAGTCTTCTTTTCGTGTCGCACAACTTTCCGCATTCCGCGCAGCTAAAACGACTGGGCGGTACAACATCGTGAAGCAAACGATGGGACTTCAGATTCTGCTTGGCGGTGAATACCTTGCCGCATTCCGTACAACTGAAGCTAGAATCACCTGCGTGCCATTGCAAATGCTCCTTCAACTGCATCATTAATCTGAAGGACTTGCTGCACTCCGTACACTTAAACGGTCGCTCGCCAGTGTGCAGCGACTGATGTATTCTCAATGTGTGCTTTGTAGCAAACGCCTTGTCGCAATCAATGCAAATAAATCGACGCTCATCAATGTTTGTTTTGAGATGGACTTGCGTCTGATGGTATTTTAATGTACTCAGTTCCCCGAATGACTTGCTGCATTGTATACAATGGTATGGACGTTCACCGGTGTGTGTTTGCATGTGTCTCCTTAATACATGATCCCGCGCAAACGATCTTGAGCATTGCGTGCATTGGTACGGTCTGTCGCCGGTGTGTACAGACTGGTGCGCTTTCAGCTTCTTTCTATTACGGAACAACTTGCTGCATTCAAGACACTGGAATGGAAGCAAGGCAGCTTCTCCTTTTTTCACGTTCTCATCTAAAGCTTCAGGTTTGTGCAGAGAAATGTTTTCTGTTTCTCCCGTTTTTTGGTGACACAAGTTCTGTGTGGAAGTGACTGATTCATCGCTGGACTTCTTCTCAGCCAAGGCTGCAGTTGCGTCACTAGAGCTGCCACCACTATAAACTGCTACAGGACGTGCTCCCAAAAGGCTTTTGCTTTCATCGCAGGACAAAACATGCATCCACGCGTGCTCTTTTAATGCCGCTTTGCTTTCGAAGGATTCGCCGCATTCTTCGCACCGAAATGACCGTTCTTTGGTGTGACTTCTCAGACGAGATTTTAAATGGTCCTTGTTTTTAAAGGATTTGCTGAAGTGTTCGCACTCAAATGGACGTTCGTCAGTGTGCGTATTTTGGTGAATCTTGAGATGGTCTTTTCTAGCAAATGACTTACTGCATTCCGTGCACCGGTACGGGCGTTCTACAACAGATTACCAGCCAAATTGTTCAGCTAATATCGTGACAAATTAAAAACATAAAGCAAGAAAATCTCAGGTTTAAAATCGACCGCTCCACAATTTTCAACAGCAATGCTCTGGTGGTTATTTAGGCACAAATCGTACGCTACCTTTAAGTATAAAAGGTGAGCAAAAATCCACCACTACACTTTTGCACAGTGCACACACCCCAGTGCTTCTGCCACGCTCAGTCTCTTGGACTACAAATGCATCCAACCAGACATTCGACTACCTACAGACTGTTCTATATAGTCCATGACACTATAATACATATTTCACTTATTTTGTTTCACTATGTTCAAGAGACATAGCGTTGATGAACGAGGCAACATTGTGTTGACAAATATTTGCCTTGACAGCTTGTGAAAGAAATAGTTTATCCATAGGCCCTCATAGACAAGGATCTATTCACGTCCCTAAAACTTGCAATTGACAGCGGATGGCAAATAAATATCTCTTTCTCCTGTCAATCCATAATTACACAAACTGTCTTGTGTCCAAAGAAGCAAGCCATCGCCTCGTGTGCAAACTTAAAATTTCTCGTACAACGGCCGCAGCCAAACTGAGCCTCGATGGGCATATGCGCGGTCAACACGTGCTCGTTCAACACACTTTTCAGAAGAAATTTCTTCCTACACGTCACACACGTGTATGAAAGAAAATCCTGTGATTCACCGGTAGACGTCTCTTCAGACAAGGCTGTGGCATGGACTGGACGGCGTTGAGACTGCCCACGGTGATGTCGTCGCTGGTGATTTCGAAAAGAACGAGCGTTCTTATACGATGCGCTGCATTGACGACACTGGTACGGACTCTCTCCACCGTGCGTCTGCCGATGGGTCCTTAAGCCTCTGTGATCTTTAAAGCACTTGCCGCATTCCACACAACTGTAGGCACGCACATAGCGGTGCACCAGCTCGTGGCTTCTTAAACTGCTTGAAAGTTTGAAACTCTCGTCGCATTCCGTACAACGGTGCACACAGCCCACATCGCTGTGCAGTGCTAACTGATGGACTTTTAATTGACAGAGAGTTCTAAAAGACCTGTTGCAATCAGAACAAACGTACGACTGGCTGCCATGCATTCTCCGCTGGTGCGAACTCAAAAAATACGCGCACGTGAAAGATTTCTTGCACATCCCACATTGAAACGCCCGTTCGCCGGTATGTATGGACTCGTGACATTGTAATCGACGCTTGGAAATAAATGACTTTTCGCATTTGTCGCATTGAAACGGTCGTTCTCCGGTGTGTGTTTTCTCATGTTCATTCAGCCGTCTTCTTGTGTCGCACGGCTTGCCGCATTCCGCGCATATAAAGCGATGGGTATATTCCGCATCATGCAGCAACCTGTGATTTTTCATATTCTGCTTGCCAGTGAAGACCTTGCCGCATTCAGGACAAATCAAACTAGGATCGCTTGCGTGCCATTGCAAATGCTCCTTCAACTGAATCTTCAATCTAAACGACTTGTCACACTCCGCACACTTAAACGGTCTCTCGCCGGAGTGCAATGAATGATGTTGCTTTAAACCGTCTTTTGAAGCGAACGCCTTGTGGCACTCTCCGCAAATGAATCGACGATCATCGACGGTTGTCTGCGGATGGACTTGCACCTGACAGTACTTTAAGGTAACTCGTTGCCTAAATGCTTCACTGCATTGACGAGTGCGTCTTGACGTGTGCTTCTGTAAAGCATATTTAGAAGCAAATGTCACAAGACATTGTGTGCATTGGTACGGGCGCTCACCGGTGTGCACAGACTGGTGGACTTTTAGTTGACATCTCAGTTTGTACGACTTATCGCATTCAGTGCACCGATATGGACGCAAAGCAGCATCGCTGCTGCCCTCTGCGTGTAAGAACGCATGTCGCTTCAAACTTGATGCATGAGTAAAAGATTTACCGCACTCGATACATACGAAAGGAACCTCACTGGCTGTCTCGCATCGTTTAAAAATTTTCTCATCAGCAAATGCCCCACGATTTTTCAAGTATTTGCTCTGATTGCAACTGGAATGAACTCTTCGATGAAGTTTCAAGGCGCACATGGTAACATGATGCTTTCCACATTCTGAACACTGGTATGAATTTACTTTGGCACATATTGACACTGATTCCTGAGGCTCAACTACAGAAATACTGAGCGGGTCACCTGTGTATTCTTCATTTTGGTGAGAGGACAAGTTCTGCATGAAAGTGACTGATTCCTCAATGGACTTATTATCAGCCAAAGCCTCAGCTGCATCACACATGCTTTCACCATCAAGCAATGATACAGGATGTGCACGCAAAATGCTTTCGCTTTTCTCATTGGATACGACACGTGCTCTATTAGCCTTCCTTCCAAAGGACTCGCCGAATTCTTCGCTTCTAAATGGTCGCTTTTTGGCGTGAGTTTTCTGGTGAGATTTTAATTGGTTTTTTCTTTTAAATGATTTGCTGCAGTGTTCACACTCAAATGGACGTTCATCTGTGTGTGTTACTTGGTGAATCTTGAGATGGTCTTTTCTAGCGAATGATTTGTCGCATTCTGCGCACTTGAGCGATCGTTCTACGACATCCATATAAAATAGCCATCATTAGTACGAACTTCAAAGAAATTTGACAAAATCACTGACAAAAAGCATCTGCTTTTTAACTAACCGTTTAAAACATTACATATAATGTAGTTGAAGTTTCGGTGCAGGTTATGGTATTGTCTTCTACGATGATCGCTGCACACAGCGCTATATATAGGCTAGATACTCGTGACCAATTAGACCTTTGCGACATTCATCGAAGTCAGCATATTACACACGCAGGCGCGATACAAGTCAGGCGTCTGGCAGCAACGTCATCATCAAGCTTCGTATGCTTCGAATTCCTTGGCTGCTTCAAGGAATCCAACTTGGGATGTTAACAGCGCGACGGGTCGGCTCCAGTTCCCAAAGGCTGGCGCCGACCGCGTGACAGACCTCGCAGCATCTGGCGCTCCAGCATCAAAGAAGACCTTGCTACGCTCAACTTTGGCCTGCGCACCGCGTGGCGACGGGCGCAGGACCGAGTAGCATGGAGATGACGATTCATTGCACTATGCAACTAGTTGTGGTCCGCAAATGAAAGAGAGACCATAGCGTCAGGCAATTCGATATCATTGTCACGCAAACCATCTTCGATCAGATTTAATAAATTCTTCGACCTTCCGATTTTATGAATCCAAATCAAATCAAATCCCGCCCAAACTTAAACTAAGCCTGGACCATAACTGAACCATAACTTAACTTTAGCTCAGATACCATAGCTATAGCTCAGATACCATATCTATAGCTCAGATACCATATCTATAGCTTCATAACTTGCTCGCTTGCATAACAGAAAAATTTTAAAGTCTAAAACTAATATTATTATTTTCTACATCAGTCTCCTCACTGACCCGTAGAGAGAAGCACGGTGTCGGAGGTGGGTGCAGCAGCGAGGGTTACCCGGGACCCTGCAGCACTTGTCTGCTCCGTGGTGGGTGCAGCTGTGAGGGTCACCCGGGACCCTGCGGCGCTCGTCTGCTCCGGCTCTGCTCCACACTGTACCTGAGCATCGCGTTCCTCTTCCTCACTCATCCTGCCACTGCAGCAGAACCGACAGACTGACAATATATTCAAATAAAACACTTAAAATTTTAAAAAGTCAATATGTGGTATATGATAAATGAGACGATACATTTCCGTTGTCCTAAACGACACTCACTAATGTTACGTTCTCTATCCCTGACCACAGGTAGCTAGCTACCTGTCGTCAACATCGAACTTATATTATTTAGAAATAAAAAATGTGTTTCATTCGGTTCAACCTTTCAAAATGCTCTGAGAGACGCGTGAAAACATTAAATTTAGGCGAGAACTTAACAGTAGTGAGTGTCGTATTGAACAACTCATACCCGGTATATCCTGCCTCTAAAACTCAACATCATTTTCAAGCTAAATTTAATTCTGTTTTTTTCCTATCTCCGTTTGCAGGACATATTTTTGGTGCGTTACACGTGCATTATACATACATGCATAAACTCGACGGGAGATGGTGAGCAATAGCCTATTTATCCTATTATCGTATCTATTTTATTTTTAGACCAATAATCTTAGTACCCGAATAAAACGATTATTGTCTCACGTAAAACAGATCCATCTGTTCGCCGATTGGCTGAATTTGTTACACAGTTACTCTACTTTCTGCTGTCAAATAGATTATGCAATCTTTGCTTTAACTACCGACAGACTGACATTTTTTCAAACTTTTTTTTTACATAAATCAAATATAATTTTTTTAACAAAGTCCACTAATTGCCGGAAACCATAGAGGTAGTATATAATCACTAGAGAAGCTCTGATGATATACAGCTTGAAGTATAACCATGGACCACCGGAAGTTAAAATAATAAAAGGTAGGCCTTGCGTATATACACTTCCGGTTGATGAATGCATCTTGATTCTATATATTTCTATATAGTTCTTTATAGATTCTATATAGTCTTTGGCTAGGCCTTTTAATGGCCGTCTAACAACCGCTCGTAGTTATCTTAACTTTGCAGTGTATTTTTTTAAGAGGGCATAAAAAATTATCCTTATGATATAAAACGCAGTACTTTGAGTTTGGAATTTTTAGACTCACAATTTATTAGATTCACAACTTCACAAAGCTGTCACAATACGTGAACAGAAACAGACGTAAAGCAATAATCCAAACAACGATTCATAACTATCGACGATTGCATAATGCCACCGCGGTCAACAAAAAACATTTAACGACATAACTACATAACTATAACTGGATAAAATGCTTCAATTTCTTAACACTTTCTTAACACCCGCGAGCCTAGTGGCTCATTCATCAATACTTCCGCGGGCTACATAAAAACAAACTTAAAACTTCTGCATGACACTTTTGGCCTGCGGTCAAAACTTTGTCTTTGAGAACCCCTGCCTTAGATGGTCACTGCGTAATTGTAGCGCAGTAGCGCGAATATCCAGTCGCTGGCACAAAAATGTAACAGACCAAAGGTTCCCTGTCACTGCCATCAACTTTTCCCAGTTCGTTCACGAGCGCCTGCATGTCCTTGCCACATCGCCGACATCAAATGGTCCCGATAGCGACCGGATAGAGTACAAGCCGTACACCTTAGAGAGTGGATTGCCTGTAAACAAACACATGCACAAGCATCTGAAACAGTAGTCTCTTCAGTGCGCTGCAACATGGTAGGTCTCTGGTGTTCAAACTATTCAGCCTAGCCGATCCCCAGCCTTTCTCTTCATCTCTATATATGATTCCTGCACAGGCACATCTTCCTTGTCAAGCAAAATCATCTATCATCCCGATACATGGCCTTCCCGGTTCTTCCATACTCTACATTCTTCCCTCGGTCACATCTCTTAACGGGTGCTAAGAGATGTGACGGACTCTCCTCTCACTACATGCCCTATCCATTCCTGTTTTTCTTTGTTTTTTGCATTATTTCAATGATAGTCCTTAATACTGCTGTTAATAACAGTAGCCTACATATAAATATTTTAAATTTCAAATGACTGTAAAATGAAATAGAATTGAAGAATCTAAGGCTGCAAATAAATTAAACCATTTTTATTAATAAATTTATTACTGATATGATTTTAAAGTATGTAATTAATTCATTTTAAAAATATTCACCAAGTAACGAAAAATGAAAATTCATGATTGTTCAATTTTAATTAACTAATGTCAAATTTAAATTACCGTACTGTAGTAGAATGGAAGAGCTCAATTAAGTTACCGTACTCATGGTTTATTCTGAATCGATGCTCAGCAAGTATATTAGCATCAACACTAATAGAATAAATGAATAATTAGACATGTCAAAGGTTACCACCTAAAGTTTATCAGCTACGTCAATTATTACCCGAGCGTCTTGACGTTAACGCGGCAGTATGATCCTCGTCTTGGTGACATTCTCCAACAAATGATCTTGCAGGCATGGTCGGTCGATGGCGCTCACCAACTGTTTCATTACAGGCACAATCAACCATAATCTATTACTGTTGATATCAAGGCATCAATCACAGATCAATCAAATCACAATCAACTATGCTACGACACACACCCGTTTTGTGGCCGCATTCCATGCCTAAGCAGGGGCAGGCCATTTGCAGCCATGGACACCCACTTCCACTTCATCCTATCCATCGCATCCTTATGCCTTAGTCCCTTACCTTTCGCATCCTTCTCAGCAGGTCTTGATCAGCCAGTTGCTAAAATCGCAAAAAAATACTTCAGCAGTTGCAATCTTTTCCATTTGGCGAAGGCCCATGGCGAATTTTTTATGATTCCTTCACTCCTAGAAGCGCTTTGGTGATGAAGAGCAAAAAATTGATATATTCCAGTGCATCTAAAGGGAACAGATGCGTAACAAAATTGGTGAAAAAAATTTTTACCTGGCGAAAAAGTCTTTTGGCAAATTTTGGGCAAATTTTTGGCAAGACCCAATTCAGACCCTGCTTCTCAGTCAAGCCTTTCCATTTCGTTTCTGGTCTCCCTACATCTTTTTCAATCTATCTCATAGCATATATTATATGTATAAATGATATATATTTCTGCATCTAATCACCCGGTTCTCTTGTGATAAATTTGCTACAAACCCTAAATGCACCGAACGCTAACCACATACACCAATGATAACCAATGGAAAATAATTTTCCCACCATGAAACATCGCCATGCTAAGAAAGAGAGAACATATTTTAAAATGTAAGCGAAGCCCTATATACAATGAAACAATTACATGAACAAGGCAGAAAAATATCTACATCAACTCCTTAACAATTGTATTTCCTCCAACTACGTCGAAATGGCAGTGCGAGCGAAAACACCGTTTGACGCAACACGAGTGCTCATTATCCCATACAGCCAAACCGTACAAGATACCCGGCAGTGTTTGATTCCAACTTCTTCATCTGTTCAGAAGGTCTACTCAATGACGTCATTGGGCCAGCCTAAGCGAGTATGGCTCTCAGCCAAGGCATCAGCACTGGCTAACCTTTACAACAGTGGAAGCGAGGGCTTGGTTGCAAAGGATCGAAAACTGCTGCTATCAAAACAGCCTCTGATTATTTGCAAATTGTGCCTCGAAGATATTCAAGTGACATCTTTCTAAGCAGCACAAAAACTCACGACCATCTATATCGTATATATCGGACACAAAATTACCCCCCCCCCCCTGCAGATGAATTTTGCTCGAAATGACTCGCCCTCTCCTCGGTCAAATATTTTTCAAAGATGTGGCGAGCGATTAAAATGGAAAAATATCCCCCGGGAGCCCGTCCAAAAAAACCAAAAAGAATGGTCAGATCGATAAAGTATTTATAATGCATTTTTCTGCTTTATTGGTTCGTTAACTTGTCCAAAAATGAGCAATAAATGACATTGACGTTATTATACACCACGCAATATAATATTATTATGCAATGCTTAAAACACAATGCAACTTTTGCTCTAAAGAAATTTGCTCTAAAATTAACATATTCTGTAAATCATATTCCAAAGTAGGTGCCGGAGCGGGACAAAAAAACGTGTTGACCGGAAGTGTACACGAGTAACGTCAACAATAATAAAAATAGAAAATAATAATTATTAATAATGCATAAACATTATCCCTAACTATTCCCCTTGAGGTTTGAATACAATATTGATCTACAGACCAGAGCTCCTCGGATTTATCGTTGAAGGGAATTTATAAAGGGGGAACTGTTCTTTTGCCCTGAAGCAAAATTAATACGGTTTAGCCTAGCCTGTTGTAGGCTTACTAGGCCTATGATAACCGATTCCCATCCCCCTTTTCAGGCATGCCACTTTTCTGCTCATTAATTTATTTTATCCAATTTCATTAGTGGCTCGAAGCATTTAAGGGATGCTATGCAAGTGTACAAATTTCGTGAAAATTCGATATTTTAGAAGAATAAAAGATGTACAAAACATAAGATCTACAGTAGGCTATGCATAATTGTATACTTCTGTAAAATAGGTAAAATCCCTTTTAGTGTTCACTCAGGCCAACTCTTTCTCTTTATGGCACGTAGGCTATTGCCACTAATAGATATAAATAATCGTAAAAGAGGCTGTAATTGTGTCATTGAATATTCAAAGAAGTAATCGAAGAATTGCTAGCCTATGAGATGAGACTGGGCAAAGCCTGAATGTTGAATGCCTTAAGCTTATAGCTTCCATGGTGTGGCTACGAATACTTAGGGTGGATTCTATAGACGTACTTTTATGCCCGGCTAAACAAAGTTCTTGCTAAGGAACGGAATTTAACGGCAGCCCTTCACTGCCAGTCGAAAAACTCGCAATAATCCGATGATCCAGTATCAGTAGAATTAAAATAAAATTTTCACAAGAAATGAGGTTAATGTGAGTTCAGGTTCAACAGAAAGTTATTTTTCTCGAAATCCATGACGTCATCTTAATTTAATGACGTTGTATATCACTTCAAATGGATTAAGCAAGGAGTTGTTTTGAATGTCAGTTAATAGCTGCTGTGAAATTGTCTCCTGAGCTAAGGTGAAGGTGGGAACAAAGGAATGACTATAGAATCCACTCTTGGCATTCGTCTGTTCAATCAATATTCAACTGCATAGTGCTCTACGTTCTAGAATGATCTTATGCGAAAGCAGGCAGATCTTCAGTTACTCGATGCATCATAATGTGTTATGGACAGCATGGGCCCTGATAATTGTTTTATGCTTTGTTTGATTGCTTCAGTGCTCATAACAGCCTAACACCGTGAGCATGTGGGGCAAGTTGTCAAACCTCACTTCGCTTGTCACCGGGGAGGTCTGATTCGAGTCGTGTGTCTTTTTTTAAATTGCAGTTTGAAGTTGCGTATTGACTGACATATATAGGCCTGCGCTTAGGTACTGACATGAAGACTGATGCTGTAGGCAGAATTTGAAGTTATTTTCGCATATGTTAAAAATGAACGTTGCTTTAAGTTCATTTATTCTAGATCAAGTTTGATTTCAGTTTCAGCAGTTTTGAGTTGCAATTTGCTTCAAATAAAAATAGCTGTGTGCTAAAACAGCAATTGTGTTGGTATGGCGTACTTTAACTTCAACTTCTATACTGCACTCCACCCTATTGGATGATTATTTGCAGGGCTGACGAAATTAAGCACCTTTGCCAATGGTACACGAAGTGACTTGAAATCTTTTGCCGCGGCCGGGTTCGGACCGACTCTCTGCCACACTCCCAATCCGAAGTCTGCGACTTGGACCACTCTGCCACAAGGCTTCGCCGGTACGGCGTAGGATGCGAATACAAAATATCACAAACTCATTGATGGGCTTTTGACTAACTTTGGATTGTCGTGGGAATAAGTTTCGCGACGCCCTTGAATTCATTTTCCGTAGGAAGCCGGCTTGTAATTAACATTTTATTGAAAGTATTTTTTACTTTTACGTGACTTTATTACATTCTTATCAAGTATTTCTTACTTTTATGTCACTTAGTTTAGAATATTTCTTTTAGTTTTACTGATTATTTCCTTGCTCATAATCTAACCCCCTGAGTTTTTGCGGAGTAATTAGCGGAGTGAATAATAATATAGGATGAGGCCGAGGTCACAGACGCCCCTGCGTCCCCCCTCGCCCCCCGTGGCTCTGGGGAGGGTCGGGGCGCCGTGGGGGGCGTGGGGGGGGACCCGACGGACGCCCAGCTTCAGCAGATGGAGCAGGAGAGGCTCATTCTTCAGCTCAAGGAGATGATTCGCGAGGGAGAGAAGACGCTCGCAGAGAGAACCAATGAACTCAAGGTGAGAGTTTTTTTGCGTATTGGCTGGGTAAAGTTTAGTTCCGTTTATAGTGGTGGATTTTGTGCGTCCCAAGAAAAATTCGCCAGAAATTCACACAGATTTTTTTTTTGTCAAGCCTTCTATTGCCAAATTAATCCATTGGGTTCTTCTTTTTGGTTCTTTTATTGAAATATATAAGATATTTGCGCTGTTTATCATCATTTGGAATCATCATTTGTATATAATTTTTTGAGATCTTCAATGACGTCTTTCGACGCCGAAACCGACTTTAAAACTCAATATTATTATTAGTATAATTGATATGATATGCTGTGCCAATTTAGCCACAATTGTTGTGCAGTATTGAATTAACATAAATGTTATCAGTTTCAATCTAATTTTTCCATCGCGTGTCTGGTTTGTGGCGAGCAGAAGGTTAGCGCAGACTTCTCCAAGTTCAGGCTCCAGTCCAAGTCCAAGATGGCCGCCCTCAACGCGCAGACAGAGGCAGCGCAGAAAGCCGCGTCGGACGCTGTGGAACGCGTGCGTCTCTTGCCAGATATTTAATATTTTAACGTTTTTACGTTGATATCAAAATAGGGTTAATTAAATAAGTTTGTTTTGGCTATGTTCACTGATGGTTGCAGTAATAGTTGTCAGTGAGTTATCTCACTATATGGCCTAGAGGAGTAATTTGTTTTTGTTTTTATAGTTTAGGGACTGTGTGTAGCACAAATGCTATGTACAGTCTGGTACCCGCTTCCCCTTCTTTAGTTGCCTTTTTAATGTGCCTGGGGTGCTTTGGACTGCAAGCCAATGCTTTGTTCCCTGGCCTGCAGGGGTGTGGAGATATTGTGTCAACCTTGTTTTAGCTTTATTGACTTAATAAGAAAGTGCTGACTTTTGTTAGTGACAAAAGTTTTTGAATGCGTCAATCTAATCACTGAAGAATTTAATTGATTACTTTTCTAGCAGCAGATCTATTGTAGCCTAAAACGTTTCAGGCCTCAACACATGAATTATAAGCTGCTGTCAGGCCTCCTTAAACAGACTTATCTGGTTACAGGCCTTAGCAACAGATTAATCTGGTTTCAGCGATCAGTAAACAGATTATAATCTTATTTCAAGCCTCAACCAATTACAATCTGGTTTCATAGCTCAGCAAACAGATTATAATCTCAATAGATTATAATCTTGTTTCAATCCTCTTCAAACAGATTATAATTTGGTTACAGGCCTCAGCAACCACACTATAATCTAGTTTCAATCCTAAACAAACAGACTATAATCTGATTTCAGCCTTTGACATGCAGATTGTACTCAGGTCCTCAAACAGACTATAATCTGGTTCAGTCCTCATTAAGTAGATTATAATTTGGTTTCAGGCATCAAATGCGTCCGATGAGAGCATAGCGAGTACGCTCGCCTCAGAAGCCTCCTCGCCCGTGGGCGAGCAAACAGCGCGCGCTCGCTCGCTCGTCCTCAAGAAACGCATCCAGGAGAAGGACAAGAAGCTGGCGGAAAAGGTACACCGGAAAAACAAGAATTGTTTGAGGATCTAGAGATTACTATCTTGGCTCTTTCTGTGTTTATTTTGTTTTTTTAGTTTAGGGACCGTGTGTTGCACAGTATATACAGTCCGGTTCTGCGCAAGAGAGCTGGCACAGAACTGCTCCCCGTTGTTTAGTCGTTTTTATGACCCACCCAGGGAGCTCTGGGCTGCTAACCAATTCTGTGTTCCCCGGCCTGCAGGGAACCCCTGCTCTAGCTACAAAACCTAAACAAACCCCCTGAACTACAAGTAACAACGAAAAAAACTGGTCTGCCTGGGCTTTTGTGTGTTTTTAATACATGATAGATTCCTGGCATCCAGAAATAGCCCATTAGGTTTCACCGCTATACAATGTATATCAACTGAACTCATTGAGCTAAATTTGTCTCAAATTTTTGCTGAAGCGGATCCCCTGCGAGCAAGGGAACAATGAATTGCCTTGCAGACCAGAGCTCCCTGGACGAATCGTAAAAGGCGACTTAGGAATGGGGAGCTGTTGTGTGCGTGGACCTCAACACAGAATCGGACTGTAGTAGTCTTTGTTAATACATGCGGTTATGAAACTATAAACTTCCTGGGAACAACACTGATTTGAACAGCAGGCCCTTACTGTGGTGCTTATTTTGGATGCAAAATAAAATCGAATTGCATTAATGATGACTGACAACAGGACAAGCAGCTGGAGCAGCGTCAGCGTGAGCTTGACTCCAAGGAGCGAGTCATCGCCGAGCGAGACGCCGCTGTGGAGGCGGGCCGGCTTGCCCACGCCCAGACGAGCGAGGAGCTGGGCGCCCTGAGAACTCGCTTGAGCGAGCAGGGCATCACGGTCGAGCGACTGCAGGCCGCGATCGTCGAGGGGGTAGGGGGGGGCGGCGGGGGAGCTGAGGATGTGACCCGGAGACAGCTTGAGGTAGAAAGTGAACCGTGTAATGAAACAACAATAGTCATCGTTTTTGAAGTCCATTCTAATGTAGTACGGGCAGGCCTGTAACGCCGTGTCCATGTCAACACAGGGTAAACGTTTATATTGGAGCTGGGGTTTTATGGCCAGTTAAAGGTTGAGCCCCTCTGATTCTGCTCCCAGACGCGCATGGATAAGGTGATAGCCCAGATGGTTCAGATAAACAAACAAGGTTTAACGTTAAGGAGTAGGATTGAGCGGGGTTTTATTGCCATTTAGGATTGACTAGGGTTTAAAGATAAACCCCTTCGGCTCTGCTCACAGCTCATGGAAGAGATGATAGCGCAGATTTGTGACATAAACGAACAAGATTTGACGTTGAGGTTTAGGGTTGAACAGGGATATAAGTTAAACCCGTCGAGCGCTGCTCCAAGACGCGCATGGAGGAAATGATCGCTCAGATTTTTGTACATGTACGAACAAGGCTTTACATCAAGGTTTGGGGTTGAGCAGGGTTCAGGGTTAAAACCCTCTGCCTCTCCAGATAGTCTGCAGGGATAAACAGGGTTTGGCGTTAAGGTTGAGGGTTGACCAGAGTTTAAAGTAAAGCCCCTATTCGCCTCTCAAACGCGCATGGAGAAGATGACCGTGCAGATGGTTTGTCCTTACGAACAATGTTTAATTTTCAGATTTAAGTAAGATTTAAAGGTAGCGTATAGTTTACAGTTAAGGGCCTCCGACTCTGCTCGAAGGTTTAAGTAGGATTATAAGTAAAACCCTATATAGGGTTTGAAGTTAAACCTCTATCTTCCTTTGCTCCCAGACGCGCATGGAGGAGATGATAGCTCAGATGGTACGCAAAGACGAGCGCATCCTCGACCTCTCCACACAGCTCACGGAGCATGCCGGGCGCACAATGGACCTCCAGGAACTAGTGTCGGAGAAGGAGGAGGTGATCCGGGGCCGGGACCAGGCCGTTGCGCTGCTCCAGGGGGCACTGAAGCAAGCTACTGTCGGCGGGGGGCCTCCTGCTCCCGGGCTGCAGGTAGGGGGCTTTTACAATGGTTAACAGTCAAAAGCCAATTGCTCAATTTTGATTTAGGTTAAAATTGAGCTTGGTTTAGTTTTGTAGTCAAAATTAATCAATGGGACTTTGTTAGAGGATTTTATCTAATAGTCTCATTGGTAAAATTTGACGACAAAATTCAACCGAACTAAATTCAAACTTAAATCGAGATCGAGGAATCGTTTTTAAGGTCCAGTTGTTCAATAGAGAGTTATTTGAATAGTCTTTGATCATTCAAATAACTCGCCGATCATGGAGTTATTTAAATGATCTGTGATGTAATTTGCGCGATTTGATTGGTCATACCGTTCTGTGACAATTTAAAAATAGAATGACGCTGTGCATATTGAACAACTGGGCCTAATGGTTTCGCTTTCTGGTAAACTCAGAGAGTTTATCTAAAAGAAATTCATTTAAACGCTGCGTGCGGTGCGACAGGCCGGTGCAGGCGGTCCAGAAAGCGCGGAGGTGCAGGCCGAGGTGCAGCGTGCTCTGGAGCAGCGATTGATGGAAGCAAGAGAGGATGTCGCGGCCAAGACGCGCGTCATCGACCAATCGGCTCGCAGCATTGAGCAGCTGAGCGCAGCGGTAGCGCAGCACCAGGGGGAGTGCGATCGACTGAAACAAGCGCTGGAGGCGGCCACCCGCACACAGTCAGTGGTGCTTGAGTTTGTAACCAACTTCTTTGGACACCAAAACGGTCTACAGGCCTGAGCCCTTTATTATTATTAATATTCTAATTAGTTTCAGTGAAGCGCCGTGGTATAGTGGTTAAGGTGTCAGATGCGAATTCCAGAGACCAGGGTTCGAGTCCCGGCGCCGGCGACTATTAAACCATGCATTACAGGCCCTTCAGCAAGGCTGTTAAACGCACAAGTGTCGCTAGCTGCTTACCCCGTGCCAGATAATTATTACTGGATTGGCGTCAGGAAGGGCATCTAGCCATAAAAAACCCAGCTTCAGTAGTGCTCATCAGGGCACAAACGTCTAAACCTGTGGGAAAAAATGGACATTAACAGATTAGACGACATAAAAAGGCTGTTAGTTAGTTATGTATAGTTACGAATGTCAGATCAGAATGCTGCACGGTTTTCAGACCGGCTGGTGTCGAGCACGAAACCCACCTAGCGCAGAAAGACGACGAAATCCGCTCCCTGCGCGCAGCGCTTGACGATGTCACGCAGCGGCAGGACTCCAGACTATCGGGCGCCTCCGGGCCGGAGCAGGACAGCAGACTAGCGGAGAAGGATGAGGAGATCAGGCAGCTCAAGGCACGCCTGGAGGCAGTGCCTGTCCCTGACCCCAAGCTAGCAAAGTTCAAGTCGCTCGCCGGGTCAAAGATCAAGGCGCTCGAGAGCGAGATTGAGGAACTGAAGAAGGTCGGTGGTCAAAGTGATGTTTTTTTAACGTTTTTCTTTTTATGCGTGACATGCCGCAAAGAAGTTATAATAGTACCCGTGGACCTAAAATTTTATTCACTTCGGTTTTCTCGAATTTGTTGATTTTAATGGAATATTTTGTGTTTTTAAATAGGTGTAATTTGAAGTTTAATTAATTAATTAATTAAAATGTAAGGTTGACAATAAAATTTCAGTCCTAAGGTGAACGATTGCATGATTTGTGTGTTGTGTTCACCCCCTGCAGACCGGGGAACAAAGAATTGGCTTGCAGCCCAGAGCTCCTCAGGCGAGTTGTTAAAGGCCACTAATGAAGGGGGAGCGGTTCTGTGCGAGCTCCCTTGCACAGAACCGGACTTTATATCGTCTTTGTGCTACACACAGTCCCTGAACTACAAAAATCAAAAATAAAATGTGTAGTGTTCATTTCATTTTATGCAACAATTATTGGTTTTTTCTTGTGATGTTACAAGCTTTCTTACGTTTGGCTTGAGATTAACAAGAGCTCGTGATATAGTTCATGTCATCCTAAGCTTCTGCTTTGTACAGGGTGGAGTGTCGAGTGAGGAGCTGACTGCGCTGAGGAACCATGTGGCGGAACTGGAGGAGGAGAAGGGCAACCTGCAGCTGCAGCTGTTTGACATGGAGGAAGCTCTTGCCAAACTGGGTCTGAACTTGACTCTGAACATTGCATTGACCATAACCATAACAAGGGGAGTCAGCGTATGCTGTATATTGAGGCACGTATGGAGATAACGGGGGCGGGGTTTGGCCCGCGGGCCAAACCAATTACCAACCGTCAACAGTTGATCGACAGGGTCATGACCTTTTGATATCCAATCACAATAACTAATAATTATTACCCATAATTCTAATCAACTTTCTTTTTTGCTAAAAAGGTCCTTCTTTCTGCCGCTGAGTCAGCTAGTATTGTGCGCGATCTGAGTATGTGGTATCTATGAATCACATTCATAGCCATAAACTTGTACTATAATGAATGATTATCAGATTATAATAAAAATTTTAATATTTGGCTTATGGTCTGTTTCGTCGTCGAAAGACGCCATCGGGGACCTGATAACCATAGCCGTGACCTGAACCATAGTCCCAGCCACAACCATGAACTAAACCATGAACTAACTAAAACTAACTAACTAAAACTAACTAACTAAAACTAACTAAAACTAACTAACTAAAACTGACTAACTAAAACTATCTAACTAAAACTAACTAACTAAAATTATTTAACTAAAACTAACTAACTAAAACTATGTAACTAAAACTAAGTAACTAAAACTAACTAACCATGAACTAAACCATTATGCCAGCAATGGCCATGGTTATTGTATAGTTAGACTTATCATCTTACGCTAATCTAACAGTGGAGCAAGAGGCACTGTGGTGTAGTGGTTAAGGTGTGTGGCAATACGTGAATCTCAGCGATCTTGATTCAAGTCCCGGTACTCGCAACTGTCAAACCATGCGTTACAGGCCCTTCAGCGAGGCTATTTAACACACAAATGTCGCTAGCTGCTAAACCCGTGTTAGTTGATTATTTATTTCGTTGGCGTCAGGAAGGGCATCCGGCAGTAAAACACAGCGCCAGCAGTCCTCACCAGGGCGCAAACGTCTAAACCTGTATGAAAACATGGACATTAATAGAATCAATGACAAAAGAGGCGGTTCATTTTTAATTAGTTTGGCCCCTACTAGCATAGCTCGTGACTACTAGGATATGGCAAGGGCTATTTGTTGACTAATCACATTGTGTGCACTGTGCAGGTGCTGAGCCAATGGCGGCGCAGCTGAATGCAGCACAGCAGGCCCTCAGCTCTCTTCTGCAGGAACACACCAACCTGACCCACGCAAATTTGACTCTAAAGGAGGACCACGAGCGCCTGACCAAAATGAACGCGGCCCTGCAGCAGTCCCATGATGAGCTTCTGTCGTTGGAATCTTCAACCGCTTACAACCTCTCCTCCACTCGTGCCTCGCTCGCTGACTGTGACGCCACCATCGCTTCACTCAATCGTGATCTATCGTCCTCTCATGACATACTCGCAGACCGTGACGCGACCATCGCTTCACTCAACCGTGACCTCCACTCCTCTCAAGCCTTGCTCGCAGACCGTGACGCCACCATCGCGTCCCTCCAGCTCAATTCCACCGAGGCCGTCGAATCTATTTCCCAGCGCCTAACCATCGTGGAATCTGCGCGGCGGACGGAAGCCGATGCTGCCGCCGCTCGAGCAGCAGAGCTCGAGGGTCAATTAGGCGAGTTGTCCCAGGAACAAACGAGACTTGCGAGCGAGGCCGAGGGGCTGAGGGAGGTCGTCAGATCGGTGTCGGGCGATGTGGACCAGCGTGACGCGGCCATCGAAAGGATTCTCGCTGAGGCGAAGGAAAAAGAAGATCGCAAGCAAGCGGAGTGGCAGGCAAAGGAAGAGAGGTGGTTGGAGGAATGGAGGATAAAGGAGGAGAAGATAGCGGAGGAATGGAAGATCAAGGTGGAGAAGATTGCGGAGGAGTGGAAGATCAAAGAGGAGAAGATAGTGGAGGAGTGGAAGACGAGGGAAGAACGGATTCTTGCGGAACTGAGATCCAAGGAGGAGGAGGTGCGGAGAGAATCGCGTGTAAAGGAAGAAACGATGCTTGTAGATTTGAAAGCGAATGAGGAAAGTATTGTCGAAATAAAGTTGATGAGCGATCAAATAGCGGAGCTTCGCGCGGATGTTTCTGAAAAAGACAAGGAACTTCAAGCGATGTCGGCGCAAGTCAGTGACGGGATTGAAAAAATTAATACTCTGTCGGCAGAGGTACAGGAAAGGGACGCGATTATTAGCGCTGACGTCGCACGCATCGAGGCTCTCACTGCCGCACAGTTGGAGGGAACGTTCGATGAGAAAGAGAGACTTGCCGAGACGCAGCGGCAGGCTGCCGAAGCCGAGCGGCGGCTTGCCGATACAGAACGGCAGCTTATCGATGCAAATCGGCAGCTTGCCGAAGCAGCGCATCGACTTGCGGAGACTAATGAATCTTTCTCTAAGGTTGCCGATACACCACGGCAGCTTGCAGATTCGGAAGAAAGACTTGCAGAGTCGAACCGGCAGCTTGCCGATCTCACCAACGCGCTTGCTGGGCGAGACGAGCGAGCAAGGGAGCTGCAGCGGGCAAACGACAGCGGGCGGGAGGAGGTCCAGCGCCTTGAGGCCCTGCTTGAGGTGTCGGCAGGAAGGGAAGGGTTTCTTCAAGAAGCCCTGGGGCGGGCCGAGAGGGAGGGGGGGGAGAGGGACAGGATGATCTGCGCCCTGAGGGGGGAGCTGGAGGGGATGGGGGTGCAGGGAACGGCGGTGGGGGCAGAGATCGTCGAACTGAATCGGCAGATTGAGGAACTCAGGTATTTGTTTTTGAAGTTTGTGCTTCAGTATGCAAGCATTTCTGTTTAATGCATAAATAATTCATGCTTAATTGTGAGCGTCTTAGTTTTTGCTGAGGTAGATGGGATGGGTAGAGGGAGACCGGAAACGATGTGAAAAAGCCTGACAGAGAAGGATACGAAAGCTAAGGGATTAAGATGTGAGGATGCGACGGATAAGATAAAGTGGAGGGCACCCGCCCTTTCCATGGCTGCAAATGGCCTACCCATGCGTAAGCGGGGAATGCGGCCACAATTCGTGCGCGTGTGTGGGTGTGCGTATTGTAATTACGGTAACGATTATGTACTAATAAATTTAAAGTCTCTTTCGGTGTCAAACCAAGTCATCTGGAACGTTCCTAATTGACGCCTGCTGCGTGCTGTGTAGGTTGCAAGTCGCGGGGTCTGGGGCAGAGGTCACGCGACTAACGGACAGTCTCGCCGCCGCCGAGCGAAAGGTCGTCGACCGCGAGCGCAAGATAGACTCTCTGACAGAAAACCTGCAGGTTCCTTAGTGGTTTTTTATTTTTTCATCTTCATTGCTTCAGCGTCAGAGAAGCGGCTCAAAGGTCGTAATACATGCTCATTTTTGAATGCTCCTGTACCCTAATTTGAATAGAATTTTTGACGTTAGATTCAGTTTTACTTCGGTTTAGGTTTGGATTTCATTAAGGTTAGATTGGGTTGGGTTAGGTTTAGATTTTGGGTTAGAATAGCCTATTTGTGAGTATATTTGATCGATAATCTATTTAAATTAACATTCAAATGAGCATGCGAATGCGGGAGGATGCTTCAAAATTAGCATATATTACGATCCGTAAGCGTTGGCAGTCAATGACAATCTTGAACGGATTTAAATGTTTACAATTTGCCCCCTGCAAGTTGGATTAATTACATTCGATAATGACGTTGCAGTAATCATCCATTAGGGTGAAGTGCAGTAGTGAAGTTGAAGTTGAAGTAATGCCCTGAGATTAGGTATTAACAAAGCAGGAATTTTCCATGTGCTTTGATTTATTCGCCTCTAATGAGATTACGATAGTTATTATTATTACGATAGCGCATATGTCAAATATATCAAAAGTTGCAACTTTGCTTGCAGGAGGAGGAGTCTCAGCTTGTCGCCCTATCAGAGGAGCTCGAGCGGCTGAGGGCGGAGCTTGCCGCCGGCCTGGAGGCGGGGCTTGCCGCCAAGGAGGAGGAGCTTAAGCTGGTCAAGGACTGCATGGAGGCGGGGTTTGCGACCAAAGAGGAAGAGATTAGGCGTGTTAAGGACGGCCTGAAGGCAAAGGAAGAGGAGCTTGGGCAGGTTAGGGAGGGGCTGGAGGCGGGGCTTAGAGCCAAGGAGGAGGAGCTTGGGCTGGTTAGGCAAGGCTTGGAGGTGGGGCTTAGAGTCAAGGAGGAGGAGCTTGTGCAGGTGAGGGAGGGGCTTGCAGAGAAAGAGACGAAGGAGAAGAAGTACGTGGCAGTCATCAAGAAGCTGAAGATGCAGGTGGAGCAGGGCAAGCAGAGGCAGGAGGTGGGTGGGGCTTGCGCTTGTGAACTAGGCAGGATATAGTCGCGCTTGTGAACTAGGCAGGATATAATTGCGCTTGTGAACTAGGCAGGATATAATTGCGCTTGTGAACTAGGCAGGATATAATCGCGCTTGTTGACTAGACAGGATATAATCGCACTTGTTAACTAGGCAGGATATAATCACTCTTGTTAACTAGGCAGGATATAATCGCGCTTGTTAACTAGATAGGTTTTTCATTTCCTCCCTCGATCTCTCACTTGCATTTGACGGCACAGAGTTTTTCCATATGAGGCGAATATGAAGTCTGCTTGTGCGCTAGCAATATTCGATATTAACTTCAGAATAGCAAGTGTGTTGTTATAAATTGTCAAAGTGCAATTTTTTTGCTCAAAAATGTTCAGCTATATAAAACACCTTAGATTAATGCCCGGTGCACAATGCGTTTAATTTCATGCTTTTGACGATGGATATTTAAGCAATATCCATCCTTAATATAAAGAATGGATATTGTTTGAATTATTATTTAGTGAGTTTTTCTGCCTGTAGGCGGAGGAGGAAGATCAGAAACATCAGATGGAGCTACAGGACCAAGAGCTGCTTCATGCGCAGCAAGCGGAAAACGTTCAGCTTCGAGATCAGCTCCAGCAACTCCAGTTCCATCTATCTGAGAGTGTACAACACCTGGAAGCTCAGCGAGTGGATGGCGATTTATTGAAAAGTGAGCTAGTTAGTCTGCGATCTCAGTTGGCAGAGATTAACTCACTTAAGGGACACTTGGAGGCACAGCAAGGCGATGGCGATGCACTGAAAAATCAAATTCTTCTGCTGCAGTCTCGATTGGCGGAGATGGAACCGCTGAAGGGGGAGTTGGAGGCACAGCAAGCCGAGGCTCAAGGATTGAGAGACGAACTGTTGCAGCTGCAGACGCAACAGCTGCAGACGCAACAGTTGAGAGAATCATCCCTTGAGGAAAATCGGCTGGAGATGCAGCAGCGGCTGCAAGCGCAATCAGCAGAGACAGAACAGGTGAGACAGCAGCTGCAGCAGTTGCAGGCTGAGCTAATGGAACATCAGCGTTACGGACAGAATTCCTACCAGGAGAATCAGCAACTAAGGGAACAGCTGCGATCATTTGAAGTTCAACTGACGGAATCTGTGCGGCTTAGGGATGAATCAGCTGAAGAAGTGTCACAACTTAGGACTCAATTACAACATCACTCAAGCAATGACGAACCCTTTGAACGGAAGGATGAGCTAGCCATTGGACTCCAGGCGTCAGAGAGCGACTCGCAGGCAATGGAAATCGAAAGACTCAACGAGGCGCTTAAGGTCGCTCAACGACGCTTAGAAGAGTCGCAAGTCGAACGACGCCAGTCCATGTCGGACATGGAGACGTCGCTGACAGCGACTGCACGCGAGTTGGATCTGGTGATCGCTGCGAGAGACAGCGCACTGGCACAGCTAGTGGCAGTTGGATCCGAGCTCGATGTCGCTCAAAGAAAGATCGACGAGCTTACGGCGGAGGTTTCTTTTTCGGTAAACGCTGCAGGAAGTTCGAGTGAAGCGGTGATGAGAGTGGAGCGGATGCTGGAAAATATTAGATGGAAAGTTGACGCTCCGTCTTTGGATGACGTTGCGGAAAAGGTGGCGAGGGCGATGGAAGAGAATGCGGAGCTCAGGAGACGAGTGGAAGAGATGGAAGCGAAGGCAGAATGGGCGACGACGAGGACGAAAGATCTTGAGGGAGCGAATGAACGTCTGAGGGTGGACGTAGCCACCCTTCAGGAGAGCCTGAGGGTCAAGGAGGAAGGCTTGGAAGAACTACGTGACTCAGAAATAGCGAATCTTCGCGCCGCGCTGGATCAATCCAACTCGGAGCTGATGGAAGCAACCGCCTCGCTGGTTCGACATCGCGAGGAGGCCTCCGCCGGCGGAAAAATCATTTCCGATCTGAGCGCGGAGCTCACGGCCAGCGCCGACGAGACGAACCAACTTCGCCTTCAGCTGGAAGCGAACCAGCGAGCGACGGAAGAGATCGGTCGACTGATGGAGGAATCGAGGGAGAGCGAGGCGCGTCTTGTCGCGGCGGAATCAGAAAAAGCGCGGATGTCTGCGGAACTGGAAGAGCAGAAGGGGATCAAGTTCGCCGATGAGACACAGATTCTGCAACTCCAGGCGGAATTGGAGAGAATCAACTCGGTCGGGCAGAGTTTCAACGCAACCAGGGTTGAAATGAGCGAAACGGGACGAGAAAGGGAGAGCGTCCAGGAGAGGATAATCGATGTTGTGGATACGCGAATGGAGCGTGAATTCGTGCAAGGATACGGCCCAGGGCTTTCTGAAGCCAAATACGAAGGGATGAATACAAACAGCGAAATGATCAAGAAGCTGCGAGAACTTGAGGATGTGAATTCCGTGCTTACGTCACACCGCGATGCCTTAGCCGCGGAAAAATCCGCACTTGAATTGCGCGTGGCAGCGGTCGAAACCACGCTGGCTCACACCCGGGCCAGCCTGGAGGCCGAGGGAGCCACCCTGGCCCAGGCCCGGGCCGGGCTGGAGGCCGAGGCGGGCCGGACGAAGGAGAGGGCCGCGCGGGCCGAGGGGGCCGTGCAGCAGCTGATGGGGCAGTTGGATGCGGAGCGGCGGAGGTGGGCCACCGTGGAGGGGGAGCTACAGGGGAGCGCGGAGGAACTGCAGCTGGAAGTAGGGGGGCGTGATGGACTAATAAATAGATAAAAATTAACATTTTTATATTTTTGGAGAGGTGATTGATTGATTTAAGAAAATATATATTTATTTCTGTTAGGGTGGTGTGATTAAAACTTAAATAATAACAATATGTGAATTTTTTGGGAGGGAGCTTGATTAAAAATATATTTTGAATTTTTTTTTGGGGGGGGTGATTGGTTCATTAAAAAAAAAAAAAAAAATCTTTTAATTTTTGGAATGGTTTATGTTTTGTGGCTTACGTATCTTAATACAATAAACATTTTATTATATAAAATTGAAGTATTCAAACCTCACGACTCTATAATATGCGTTTAGTATTTAGTCGATTTGTCTTTACTCTATATGTAAAATAACAAGTAAAATTGTTGTGAAATATTGTTGATTTATTTTGCTGGAACTAGATACTGTATATGGCTCGTCATCCTATAGCTGGAGCTATGCATTATAAAATGTGTTGATTTTATGTATAGGTAGATACCTAAAATAGATAGGTTGATTTTATATAGGTAGGTGGTAGCTCTATAGCTGGAGCTAGCCACCATAATGCTTCACTCTGTATTAGATCATCATTTAATAGCTTTAGCTAGCCGTTAAATATTTTTGCTCTGCATGTAGGTCGCCACCCTACAGCTGGAGCTATCCACCCGGCAGCAACAGCTGGATTCGGATGACGACAAACTCATCGCCTTTTCCAGAGAAGTTTCCACCCTCAAAATAGAAGTCGTGCGGCTTGAAGCGGAACACGCGGCGGATAAATCCCACCTTGAAAAGTTGGCGGCGGAGGCAGAACGGACGAAGGCGGAAAGCGGAGAACTGCAGAGGGAGTGGGAAGCAAGGGAGGCGGACTGGGCTAGAAGTCGTGCCGCCGCAGAGTCTCAGTACAACATGCTGGCTGCTGACATCGATCATTACCAGCACGTGATTGAGCAGCTGAAGGCGAAGCTCGACCAATCGGAGCGTGCACTGCGGGCGAGCGTGGAGGGGGCGTCGGCCTATGAGCTGAGCGAGAGGCGGAGCCTGGAGGGGGATAGGGCGGCGGTGGAGGAGCAGCGAATCAGAGCAGAGAAGCTGGAGGCGAGGCTGGAGGAGACTAACACGCGATTGGACGGTGGGTTGTCTGGGTGGAGGAGATTAGCTCGCGATTGGACAGTGAGTTGTGTGGGTAAAGGAAACTAGCGCGCGATTGGATGGTAGGTTGTGTGAGTGGAGGAGACTAGTGCGTGATTGGACGGTGGGATGTGTGAATAATGATAATTATAATTCAAGGACTTGGTGAGTGTAAAATAAACTCTTGGTTAGTACACCCGGTCTTTGAGCTCCCAAACTCCTCTAAACGAGGACTGTAAAGGTTCTTGTGCCCATGACTGCAAATGGCCTGCCCCTGTCTGGGCGGGGAATCCAGCCAAACTGCTCATTAAAGTACGTGTGCGAGAGAGCAAGTGTAAAACCCTTGCATTTCCAAAGAATAAGAATAATTGAAGTAGGAAAAGAAAGTTTTCCACTAAATGTAGCGAAAGGAGAATGAATTCATGCGATCTAATTGATCTTGCCTCTGCCAAGCTGTACGTGTATCTGTCGCCCGTGTGCAGACGTGACGTCGCGCCTCGCCGACGAGACGCGTGACAACGTGGCGCTCAGATCCCACTCAGACGCGCTCGCCCAGCGCCTGCTCGCCCTGGAGCAGGCGGAGGACGACCTGGAGGAGGTTCAGAGCAGGCTCTATGCCGCAGAGGCGGAAGCGGCAGGGCTGAGGCGCCGGGTGGAAGAGCTGGAGGGGGGCGTGGCGGAGAGGGTGGAACTGGAGCAGGAGAGGGCGGGGTTGAGCGCGCGGTACAGCAAGGTGCTCGAGGTGGGCGGGCAATATGGCAGCTCTGATAACTCCCTACAGGCAGGGGAACTAATGGCTTGCAGCCCAGAGCTCCCCGGGCGAGTAGTAAAAGGTGACTAAAAAAGTTTAAGCGGTCCTGTGGCGGCCCTCTTACACAGAACCGGACTGTAATAGGCTCTTGTTGCACACAGTCCCTGCTGTAGAAAAATCGAAGTGCACAAAAACAAACAGACTGAATAGATGGTTGGAAGTTGGAGGCATTAATTTCAATGCAAAACTGTTATGAAAAACATCTCAATATCAAAGTTTGCAATTGCTGTACCCATAGAGCTTCATATCTGTCTGGCAAATATTTTTTGCACATCATGCTTACTTCTGGCTAAAAAAATGATGAGGCAGAGCTAATTGTCGAATGCTTTTAAGTTCTGAATAAAGATCATCATTGCTTGCATAAAATATTGATATTAAAGAGAGAGGCATTGTTCTAGTGAAATGCTGGCTTTGCTGGGCCACGTTAATATCAAAGGTGAAAACACTTTCATGACAGCCCTAGATCAAGGATGCTCTAATGAGTTCTGTTTAATTTTATTTAGAATCGTATGTCAATGGATTTCTAGAATTTGTGAAAGTTTGTAGATGCATCCCAACATTGCACGTGGAAACTTGAAGTCTTAAATTGGGAAATTTAAGACTTCAATCGAATAAAGATGGGTGTGGACAGATGTCGAGGCCAATCTTTCTTCTGTCATCTAGACCTTTTAACTGAGATGCATTTTTGCAGATCAACGCGTTCATTCTCATTGTTTTTTGCATTCGTCTGAATGATACAACAGTTTTCAGTCCGTTTAAAGCCAGTTTCGCTGCGCGCAGGACAACACGCTGCTGATCCGGCAGGCTGAAGAGCTGTATGGGCAGGTGCGGCGCTGTCAGGGGGAGAGCGCCGAGCTGACGACGGAGGTAAACAGACTACGCGCGCTCGTCGGGGACCTTGAGGGGCGGCAGGTGGCGGGACTGCAGAGCGAACAAGTACGCGGTTTTGTGACTTTTTTCCGCATCGATCGGATCACAAAATATTTCATTACAATAATGAGAGTTCAACGTACAAAGTAACCTGTTTTAGCTAAAGACGATACCTGCTGCTGTAGAAATTTCACGCTTCAACTTCTCTACTGCACTCCACCCTAATTAATGATCATTTGTAGGGCTGACGAATTAAGAACTCCTTTGCCCAGTTTGCACGAAGTAACTCAAAAATCTTTGCCTCGGCTGGGTTTCGAACCGACGCGCTGTTGAACTCGTAATCCGAGCTCCGCGACTTAGACCACTCGGCCACAACGCTGTGTCATACTACCACAGAACGAGACCGTGACCTTTATGAATGCTGTTTTATCTACTGGAGCTGATTACTAGTGATGTAGTTGTTATTTTTGACTGGAAACAGTGTACTGTGACAAAAACGAACCCATTTTTATCTCTCTTCTGATTCAACTTCACCTTCGCTACTTAGGCTGGATTTCATAGACATGTCTTTGAACCTATGTTGACTTACATATTGGCTTAGAAACGGAATGTAACGGTAGCAAATAACTGCCATTTAAAACAGCTTTTTGTTTGGTCCATTTGAACTAATATAAGGCATCATTAAATCAACGCCATGGACATCAATCTAAATTATTTTATGTTGACCCTGAATTAAAATCAACACAATTTCATGTGAAAATTAATTTGCATTTATTTTGTAAATTGCTTTTGAATGGCAGTTATGGGCTACCGTTAAATTGCCTTTTTAGATCGAGATAGAAATCGAGGTAGGAACAAATGTATGTGTATGAAACCAGCCTAAGTCTGCACTCAACCCTAAAGGATGTTTATTGGCAGTGTGATTTCATTCTTTGTTATTGTAACAGAACTGATGTAACGCAGGTGGCAGTTCGGCGTGAGGCATTGACGCAAGCTGCGCCCCCGCCACAGCAGCAACGCGGGGGGCAGGAGCGCAGACTAGGCAGCGCATTGGACGAAGATGACGAGGACTCGCCCAAGGTTCACTCGTCGCTCCATCAGACTCAGCATGGGAGCGGGGGCGTAGGGGGGGAGAAGCAGCATCGAGGGGGGGCGGAGCGAGGGCAGGAGGTAGGCTGGGTCAAAAAGTGTTTTGAAATTGCTTTCTTTATTTTATTTTACAAATTTCATTTAAGAATCTTGCTTCAAATCTTTTGTAGACTAAAGGATGACTTCATTTTTTTTTTCTTTTCACTTTTAAATTATGACTAGTTTAGCATTGGCATTTGCTTTTGTGTTTTGTTGTCATTGTGAGATATTTCGCTATCTACTACTCGCGTTGGTTACATAGGAATGTGCAATTTGTGTATATTGTATCATATTGTGGCATGGTTTGGCATCACATAGAACGTCTAACTCCAAACCCAGACGATGTTTTTGCAATACTTGTGTTTGAAACACTTATATTTCAAACGCAGGCATGTCCACGCGATGCTTTTCAGATGCTTGGATATTATGAGTACAGCAGTTTGGTGCACCGACCATAGAGCCGGTCATCTTGCTTTTGAAAGCGAGTTATACCAATCGCGCTTTTGATCTGCCTCTCGATGTTTTCGAAATAATTATGGTTGAAAAACAAGCTTTTTTAACACATGCTTTTCACATGTAAGTTATAGCTTTTCTACCACTGCGTCTGACAGGTCTATTGCTCCCATTAGAAGTTGCCTCTTAAAGAAGTAGCTCGTCTTTGCTGCTTTAGTATCCACTAGTGGTTTTTTCACTGCAGGCAGTAGAGCTGATCAAGGAGAGAGATCGTCTCGCCGCTGAGCTGGGTTCAGTTAGGGCTAGTCTGCTTCAGCGCGAGGGGGAACTGGGCCAGCTGCATCAGCAGTACCAGCTTGTCTGTCAGCAGTTCCTCGCCCTGCAGCAGCACTACGCGCTGCTGCAGCAGCAACATCAGCAGCAGCAGCAAACTTCAGCTGAGGTGATGATCACCTGCTGTCTATAGATACTGTAGAACGTGAAATTTTCGTGTGCACGTAATTTTCGTAAATTTTGCGAATTGGCCAAAGTTGCGAAAGTTACTTGCGTGAAAATAACCCTGCGTGATCAAATTATGATGGACAGTCCTCAAAAACCTGAAAATTTAATGCAGCGAAATCTCTCCCGAGTCAAAACCGCGGAATAACGTGCAGCAAAGATTTCATGTTTTGCAATAATCAGAATGATGATGAGAGATTAAGATATGATGTAAGTTATATGGACCATCTTTTGATATTTTAAAAGTTAATTACTATTTCTATCAGTTTGCCGAGTGGCCGCACGAAAGATTAAAGGAGGATTTAATTATC
Source organism: Chamaedrilus cognettii (assembly GCA_034695025.1). Taxonomy (NCBI): domain Eukaryota; kingdom Metazoa; phylum Annelida; class Clitellata; order Enchytraeida; family Enchytraeidae; genus Chamaedrilus; species Chamaedrilus cognettii. Next base: position 9,591 of record JAQIWG010000171.1, on the reverse strand, counting down.
AAAAATTTTATTTGAAAAAGATTTGTGTATCACAAATTAGATCATTTAAACGATTTGTATACCGAAAATTGAATCATAGGAAGCATTTTCTGTATCAAAAAATTTATTAAACAAAAGAAGTCTAAAGAAGTCAAAAGAAGCGTCTAAGATGTAGGGCATGGGCCCCTGCACAAAATCGTACTGTAATAATCTTTATTACTACACACGGTCCTTGAACTCTCAAAAATCAAAAATTGAAGAATCGGATATTTTAACTGACTTTAAACCTGCTGTTGTTTTTGTTATTGCAGAACGGCCAGCATGATGCTTCAGTGGCGCCCGTGGGCGCCACACCCGCCGCCATGCCCTCGCCCGGCTCAGTCTCGCCTGCTGACCCCGCGACTCATGCCATCTGGACAGCCCGGTAAGAACCGGCTTCAATCTCGAATGCCAATCATGCTATCATGCTATCGTGCTATCATGGCGGATATTTATATTTTTTGCTGGGATGTTAGTTTTAAATTCGTATCATCCAATTGCTTTTGTACTTGACTTTTGAATCTGACTTTTGAACTTGACTTTTGAACTTGACTTTTGAACTTGACTTTTGAACTTGACTTTTGAACTTGACTTTTGAACTTGACTTTTGTTTTGAGATTCGTTATACATTTTTTTTCTCATATCAAATATAGGTCCTGTTGCATATTGACATTCTATTTGCGTTCAAAAATTTGTATGCTATAAAGTATGAAGCACTGGAGTGACCCTGTGCCAACTGTGACGGTATGCTGGAGTATGTGCTCTTTGTGCCCCTCAGGGTGGAGGCACTGGAGTCAGCCCTGTGCGCCGCCCAGAGCGAGGGCGAGCAGAGAGAGCGTCGTCTGGGCGAGGAAGCGGAGCAGCGCTTAGGCGCGGAGCGAGACGAGCGCCAGCGTGTCGACGACGCTCTACGCGACACGACTGCTCGACTGCGTGACGCACTCGAACAGATCCGCCTTCATCAACTGTCCTGGTCTGATCTGGTGAGTAAAATCACCTTCAGCAACTGTCCTGGTGAGTAGATCCGCCTTCATCAACTGCCCTGGTGAGTGAATCCGCCTTCATCAACTGTCCTGGTGAGTAGATCCACATTCAAAAAATATCCTGATCCGACCTGGTGTGGGCTCCACTCGTGGCTTTCATCCAGTCCCCTTTGCTATGAAGGATTGAAGAATCTATCGTGACGGTTTTTTTTTGACTCTTTGAACGATCAACCTTGCAAGTTTAACATTTTTTGGCACTAATCTCATAATTTCTGCCTCAACTGGGTGGGTATCAATTCCTGTATTGTTTAAATAGGTGGATGTGAGCCCTACGTGTGAACTTAGTAGTTTAGTTGAAAGCTCTAGCACATGGCCGCGCGACCCCGGATGAATGTACCCTATAACCACTGCCGTTGGTTCAAGACATCGCTAAGGCTTCCTTTCCGCGATGCATATTTAGCATGCATTTTTCATGCAATTTTGCATGTCATTTTGCATGCAGTTTTGCACGCAATTGTGTTAAGGCAGACGGACGACCACATCATTACAACGATTTCCTTAACTGAATTTCTTGTAAGGCTTGTTCCTTCACTGGGTTTCATGCACGGCTTGCATGAAATCCAGTTAAGGACATTTGCATTGTAAAATTCTGACATGATTGCATGCAAAATTGCATGAAAAATATGCATCGTGGAAAGAAGGTCTAACAATGGAGGCCTGGATTAGCAAAGCCGCACAGGCCAGAAAACGGCTGTGCCAAAGCCTCACAAGCCGCAAAGCGACTTTGCCGAAGCCGCACAAGCCGCAGAATGCGGCTTTGGTGCTTTGTACGTAATTCAATTGGTTCCTTCAGGCTACAATTAAAGCAACAACGTCCGTTATATTAATGAGATGCTGCTTTGTAGCTTTAATAGTTGGCTCTTCAGCAAGTTTACAAGGCACCATCGCAGATGGTGCATTGTTGCTGTCAGCGAAACCACATTTGCTGATGCAGACATGCTTTTATTTTCATATTTTTTGACCTTTAAGGCTATTCTTGCACGAGATAGTGTGTTGTAACTCGATAGATCTCATTCTGAAGAATATTCTGCTATATAGTAGTCCATGCCTGCAAAAAATTTATCTAGTGCATTGTTGCAGTCCGCCCACGGTGTTATTATGTATATTTATTGTTGAATGTGTGACATCGCTTTGTAGCAGTCGGTGACGGTGGCTGAGACGGAAGAAGAGCGGAAGATGAACCAACCTCGTGTGCTGCTATGTGAGTGGATCTTTCGTGATTGTCTACCTGGTTGAGTGCATAGATGTCTCTTGTGATCGAGATAAAAATTTTAATACATTTAACTTAAAGAATATTATACTATGAGCTATTAGTAAAGTTAAGTTTTCCACATGATAAAATATGTGTAGCGTTTCACCTGCTTCTTCCAACAAAGGCGTAGCGCAACTGCTCAGCCTTTAGAAACAGCTTTGTCCTACGCCACTATGGTTAATTTTTACACATAACGCTACGCCTGCGAATTTCAAATTAGGTGTACAATGTGCAAAAAAACTTATTTCAGGCGTATTATGCCTTCTAAACTTAGCCCTGGTTATTAGCATGCTGGTGAACTGGGTGATCAATTTAAATGGTTAAAAGTTGTTGCTTGAGAATGACGTAATTGTTTTAGTCAAAACTGAACATTGAAGCAATTTTTTGATTAACGTTTGATATAAGTAAAAGCGATAATTGTGTTTGTATTCATTATTTTATTTTTCCGTTCTTTTGAATGAGCAGTTGTTTGTTTGTGCGCGTAACAGCTCATCAGATCAGGAGTCGGTGTCGCAACATTCAACGCTGGCTCGACGGCAGCAGGTGGGTTTTAGTCTGTATGTTGTTAATTGGACGGCAACAGGTGAGTTCTAGTCGGTTTAGTATCTTAATATTTAAAAAAATATTCAGTGAGATTCACTCTGAGCAATTTAGCATACTCGGATAGGATGGGATAGATGTTTTTTTTACCCAGTGTCAACTACCCCGGCAGGATGGGGAACACATATGTAATTGACCTGTAGCCCAGAGCTCCCCGGGCTTGTCGTAAAAGGCGACTGAAGAAAAGGGGGAGCGGTTCTGTGCCCTTGTGTGTTGCGCACAAGGGCACTAAGCTACAAAAAAAATGTAAAAAAAGAAAAACCCTATGTAAAATGCATAATGGTGCTAGGGCATCATCATCCATTCATGACACAAACGTCACGTGTATGTGATGAAGTTTCCTCTTCATATGTCATACTAGTGTGATGAAGCTGGTTATTTGAATGATCATCCGTGTGATCATCCAGATGATCATCCGGATGACCAAGATGCTAGTCATTCGTATGATTAAAATCGTCACACAACCAATCAGAGCACGCGGCCGCCGCTACCAATCATCCGATGCAAAGAAATGCTGGCATGCGGCCAGTGCGTTTTATTGATCGATTAAAATTGTAATATATTCGGTGCTTCAGACCAAGAGGAAGCGCAAGAGAAAATAGCGTTTAGTGTGAAGCTCGGGGTCTTCTGTAATTTATACGAATCAGTATTTGCTCACACGTTGGTCCCATGCAAAAATAAGCAGTTTATTGAATGCTGGATGCAATAAAGTGGTCATCGTAGCGATGTGCCTGCATCGTCATCCGTGTGATAATTTTTGTGGGACGGTGCGCGGTAATATTTGTTTCATCACATAGACGTCACACTTGGGATGCACAATTGACAGTATGTCTGACAGAAAGATGCTGATGACCGAAAGTCTTAAAGTTTACAATACTTTCAAACTGTAATGCTTGTAGACATGTGTGGAGACACAAGCTGGTTTGAGCGGACAAAAAACAAAATCTTTTGAACAAAGTTATGTATCGCCTTGGTCAACGCTATCTACTATGAAGTATTGTTAAAGTACGTGACCTTTAGTGCCAACTGTAAATGCTGAACATTTTACAGTTCTATGATCACGGATCATTATGGACCTTAGAAAAGCGCGATTGTGATTTTAGGGAGATTTTTTTTCGGTTTTTTGTTTTCTATTTATTACATTTCTACATTAAATACTGCTCACATAAGGCTATATAAATTTAGCTACGTAACACTTTAATCTATTCTCATTTTTTTCATTTGTTAGGAACATCTTAGTATTCTTACCTTCGTTGAACAAACTAACTTCAACAACCTTGACTTGAATTCAATAGATTAACGGCAGTTTAAAGAAATAATTTCAGGCGAGAATCTAAATGACACGATATTAAAAATGACCTATTTGAATAATGAAAAATGACTATAATTTTGATTTGTAGGATACCAACTGATGCTGCTGATGAAGTTGTCGCACTTGCTTCAAATTTGCCGCATTTTTCACGAATTCAAATCGCATTTTTTCGCCAACCTTGCCGCTTATTTTCACAAATTAGCCGCAGTTTTCTAAAGATTTTGTGCTGTTTGTGGTTGCAGTATCCTGCTGGGTCGAGCCCTGTGTGGTCAGCCTCAGAGTCGACGAGTCTTCCTCATCTACGCCGTCCTGCTCCACCTCTACCTTCTCTTTGGCTGCGTGCTTGCATGGTTCTGAACTGTTACCTGAACTTCTGCTCTTGTTTTTAGGATGGGTTACTAACTGCTTCCGACCACAATGGCTTAGCCAGAACTTTCACTCTTGTGTGTGGGATCGATATCTATTCCCTAGTTCTGAGTCGTGACCAGAAACTGCTCTTGTTATTGGAAGTAGCTATTCCCTAGTTCTGAACCATTACCAAGACTTCCTGGGAGTGGGTCTGTTCTTGGCTTCGAAGGACTGTGGGGTTGTTTTCGTGCTTGATTTTGAAGAACTAAACACTTTACTGTCTTCGCTACAACCTTAGTCCATAGACAAAGACCACCGTCTGGTTTTGGGCTCTATCTCAATTCTGGAATATTGTCCTTGGAATAAACTAATGTTTTTGTTTTGGTTTCGAAGCATGGCTGCATTGTGAACCCTTTGGATGTACTATCGTTGGTTTTAAACCATACATGCGGGTTCCAAATCGTCGTTCATGAGATGTTTTATTGGTATCAGCGGGTTTTGAACCATCACCATATGGCTGAGCTTCACATGCAGCCTAGTAGCCTACTTAGCCATTGTCAGTACAGTATCAGAGCATATATACAATTGTATGGTAGTAGCCAGCTTTCATTGTATGCACTCGTAATCTTAACTCATTTGACAACAACTGGGCTATTCAATAGCAAAGCTCGCTATTTTTTGTGCCATTCGAGCTACTAACAATAATTTTGCTTCAACTGTTTTTGTTACGTCTATATCGAACTGAACCATTTGACTTGAAATCATAGACGCAACTTTCTGCAATTTTGATTTTGCTGGAATCGTTGCGCTTATTTGCAATTGAAACCAAAATTTATCAGCGGATTTTTAGTCGCTTAAAATTGCTATCAACAAGTCTTGTAAAGAAGGATCGTATGGTTATTTATATTACAAAGATTTAATAGGAGTCTCGTTACAAATGTAGATATATTTAATGTAATCAACCGGGTGTGGGGATGGTTTTAATCGCTGCGGCTTTGTCGCGTGTTGTTGTATGGGCTGTGATGGTTTTTTGTTATTCTGCGTACGAGATTCTAGCGGATTTTAACTGAAAGCTTAAGGCGCAGTTGTTCGATAGAGAGCTATTTGAACCACAGTTGAATGATTCAGGATTATTTGAATAACTCCCCAATGATGGCGTGTTATTCAAACAATCCTGGATCGAATTTACGGGATCTGATTGGATCGTGACGTCATTTTTGTTCTATGATTATTTAAAACAAAATAACTCTCGATTGAACGACTGGGCCTAAGTGTCTGGCTTAATACCTAAATATTGATTTCATCTTTGTGTCGTAACATATTAGATCATGTTGTGCTTGAATTGGAAGTCCAGCATTAGACAGTCATGGATTGTCATTCATTAAAACGTTTTGCTTCCTGGCTTAACTCAATGATCTTGCAGTTTATTTCGGAGACTTCGAGATTATCAGTAGACTTTTGGTTTATTGTGAGGTTTTCGGTTTTTTGTTACGATTTGAAAGTGTGTATTATTTTGTGTTCAATTCTCACTTTGCAATTAATTAAAATTGTTTATGTAGTAGCGAGGCGCTGTGGTGTAGTGGTTGAGGCATCGGACTTTGAGTCCAGAGGACCAGGGTTCAAGTCCCTGCGCCGGCAACTATGAAACCTTGCGTTACAGGCTCTTCAGCAAGGCTGTTAAACACACAAGTGTCGCTAGCTGCACACCTCGTGCCAGGTAATTATTTATTCGGTTGGCGTCAGGAAGGGCATCCGGCAGTAAAAACCCAGCTCCAACAGTCCTGATCAGGGCGGCCGAAAACGTGCAAACCTGTGTGAAAACATGGACATTAACAGATTACACGATAAAAAGGAGGTTGGTTGGTTGATATGCACAGTTCTTTTTCGTCAGAGCACCGTGCCACAGCTCTCTTAGTTCCAAGTATTGCCTGTTTGAAGTCTGAATTTTTTGGTTCAAGCAGGACGCCCGTGAGTGCGGATTGAATGGACAGTGAATTTTTAAACAGAAAAGCTGTTGCTGTAGGTTATCAAGGGCTTATGTTCTAAAATTATTTTTGGTCAAATCTAAAAGAAACAAAGATTAGAAAAGAAGCAAAGACTACTTTCTATATTGCGCTCTCTGTATTTTCAGAGGTCATAAACTCATAGTCGATTGAATCGAATTGAATTGAGGACCCTTAAGGATTTTCGGTGATGAGATAGATTTGTAACATATAGTTTTGAGTAGCAGCTTGTAGCGTCAATATCGCAAGCTGAATGTGAAATCATTGTGTTAGGCTATGCGCGAGGATTACAGTCGTGCTGCCGTATCCATCATATACACTAATTCTGAGTTTAGTTGTTATTTGTGCGCGTTGAAAAGCTAAGCATTGTGTGAGTGCTGATAAATGCGAAAAAAAGCTCAAATCAATATGGGAGTGCTCAATATGATAGGCCTGTCGGTGAAAAAATATTCTGGATAGCGTGCCTCAGTTAGCTGCAGCAGTTATTGTTACCGTCCTTCTAATGGTCGGAACCAAACTGGAGTAGGCCCTAATGGCGTTTAACAACTCTGCAGTCTGCACTGAATGCAATTTTGGATCAATTATTAGAAAATTATTTTAAAATTAATTTCAGATCCTACGCGCACAACAATTCTACAATGACTTCATGTTATCGACTGAATCCATCTGGTTTATTGTGCAGCGAATGTTGTAATGATGCATAAGTCTAATGATTGATCAGTTGCGGTTTATTCGGTTGCGGTATATTTCGGTTGATGCACATTCGTAACGCTGCTAAATACTGCTCTAACTGCCTGCGCCGACTACAACATTATACTGTAGTCAGCTTCAGTTCAGCTGAGCTCCTAGTGTACTTATCGTTTGATTGCCTGTGATTATGTTGATTACCGAATACTATTTGTATATAATACGAGCATTGAATATTTGTACCATATTGTAACAATCGATTCGGGAAACTAATAAAATTGTAACGCGAATGTGCTCTGTTCACAGTATTGTGAACGGTTTTATATTTTAGTGTGAAATAATTTTTTGTCAATCCTATTTTTCTTCACAATAGCCTTTGCCTAAGTAATGCAACGGCAAGGTAGAGATAGGTCTAACGTCACTGCTGTCAAAGAATGATAGCGTGCAGTCAAACTGTCAAAGGCCTTCTTAAAATCAAAGTGGACCAAATGATCAACTGCCGTTATCAATGCGTAGGTCTATTCTTCCTTATATTATTTGATTCTTTCATATTAACATATTTACATCTATGTCCAAGCCTACCTGTTTACAACTTTACAGCTAGACCTCTTCAGATATTAATGTCTGCAGTAATTAAAAAGCTTGCTAAATCTACAATCGTTAAAATTTCGCGTTTATGGTGTGGCTAAAACTTGCGCTATTCATTCCCGCGTGGCTTTCTTCGTTTTCGCCGATATTTATTGACATCGCCAGATTATTAACTAATCCACAATAAAGGTGTAAATCATCCGTTCAAGTCAAGCTCTACTGCAACAACTGGGCGAGTTCAATTGAATTATTCTAATCGTTGGCAAATACTACTAGAGGCAGGATTATTGCCCGCATTGTCTTATGCCAATAAATTACAACTGTTAAGGCCGATTGCTAGACTTTGATTTGCAGTGCGATTTGATTTCGTAGTCCGAATTAACCGATCAGATTATTCGATACAATTCTTTGGTATATTTTCATTGGTTGATTCGGACTACAAAATAACATCGCACTTCAAATCGAAGTCTAGCAACCGGCCTTTACTCTCGCATAGTAGGCCCGTGCTCAATAGATCTAACCAGCGCTCTCGTTGAGTTTATTCTCCTGAAGTTTGCATCAAGCTAGGGAGGCCAAGCACTCTTTGACATCCAGCAAATCCATGCCGTACAGGCAAATAATTATAAGTTTTATAATATCCCCGTTTAAGTCTTAAAGCAAATGGACAAATTTTTAATGACTCTTATAAGAACGTAAAAAGCAGACAAGTAAATTTTCTTTTCTTGCGTTGAGACTGCCCTTCTATATATAATTTTGAGTCATCTGTTCAAAGAAGTTTGTGTTTATTTTCTGCTTGTCGACTATGTACCCCTTCTCCCCCCGCTCGTAAATTGCTCTCGAGAAGCTAAATAACTTTACTTCCTCCTACTTGAAAAAGTCCAATCTTGGGATGGAATCGCATTCCAACTATTTTCAGAACTATGGGATCCAAATACTCCCCCCACGAAAAATAAAATAAAAATCTTACGCCCGCACAGCCCATAAAAATAGATTTTGCCGAGTGCTGCCTCGGTCCTCGCTAATTGTCAAGAGAGTCTTTAGGCGCAAAATTATATGAATCCATGCAACTGTATTTGACTTTAGGTCTCTCTTATCGATCGACAATAATTTATAGCCTGGGTATAATGTTGTTGAGTGCTATTAATTGGCAGGAATAGGAGGCTATCTCAATCTCAGAATAAGCGGCATTAAATGTCGAGTACTTTAATTGGATTTATTTATGCGAGACTTATCAAAATGAATAGCGGGCTTGGTCATTGTCGTACTATAGGCCTCTCTCTCTTCAGTGCTCTGCCAAATGGAAGGTCCTAGGTGTCCAAATCCTCCACCATAACCGATCTTCGACCCTTCTCTTCACCCCTGCATACGACCATTGACCTTTTCAAAACCAAACACTAAACAGCGTGGACTCGTGCTTGAGACTGTTATTTTATGTGGACCTATAGTCTAATATTCCCTCGCAGACACCGGACGGTGCGGTAATTAAACCGTGCAGCTGTTTGGTGACTTGGGTGTGTGAATCAGCGAGGGTCCGCAGAGAATTGACACCAGGTCCGAGCGGCCAACTGACCATGCACTGCTGCTGACCAGCAGGCCTAAGTGCCTTTCGGCGTGATTAAAAGGGGAGGAATTACAAATTAGCTCTTATCCGTCACTGGATCAACCGGGATTCCTTGCCGCGTGACTATAATGCGACGGGTCTTGACCGTGGCAGATAGTTGGGGGGGGGGGGGGGGTAGG